>CAAKHC010016429.1:0-13544 GCA_901007825.1 Macroramphosus scolopax | reverse complement strand
GCCCTTTTGAACACACATACACACACACACATCCTCACACGTCAACATGCATCAACACATGTGAAATTTTCTTTTATTTTTTATTTTGCATAACCCTTTTCCTGTGTGTAACAAAAGTTGATTTGTTTCCCCCATTTTATAAAATGTGATGTGAAATAAAAGTACCTTTTTTTCCACAATGCTTTTATTTATTATTATCTCTGCTGATTATAAATTTGTGTGAAGTGTTATGCGGTAAATTCTAACTGCCGGGGGAATCTTCCAAGTAGGCGGATAGTTGAAGTAGATTTCTGTGCTTTTCATTGCAACTGATTTCCAAAGCTGCTATAAGTGAAATGAATATCGAACAGAACTGCAGGATTGTTACAGAAAGTGAAATCTGGCTATCAATGCAAAAAAAAGCAGCAGGTGATAAACGATAGCTAACTCCTTCAGAAAATTACTATCATGGCAAGGCTGTATAAGCATTGGTGGACAGTAATCTAGTAAAAATACTTGTTAAGTATTATTCAGGAGTATCTGTAATAGATTATTTTTCATCCCACTAGCAACTGTTCTTTCTACTTTACTACATTTGTCTGAATTATTAATTGAATTCACACATCAGTAATTCTCTTCAAAAGTGAGTGTTTTATGATGTGGAAGTGATAAGTTAGTTTACTGACACCAGCTTCTTTTCCTGCTACTTCAGTGTCAATTATAAACTGAGATCTAATGTTCAATGTCCAAGTTAAACACAAAGTAAATGTATTCACTTAAATACATTTGAAAGGTGCTTTGAAGTTTGAAGTTAATTCTGTGATGAGAACAAAGACTTACAGTACAGATGTTCATTACTGCTCTGTATAATAGTCACCTATCCTTTTATCCTCTTATCCTCTTTTTATGCCAATGGTGAATCAGGAAGCTTTTATTTTGATAGTCTTAACTGCTTTATTTTGATATTGTTGACAGGAAGCTGCTTTTTCTGCGCATGCGTGTGGGCATATACCGACAGCTAGCTGAGGCTCTGATTTGCACGTTAGCCAACTGCTGGTCTAAGAAAGAAGCCACAAAACACGTTGAAATGTTTCGGAGGAAATTGACAGCCCTAGATTATCACAATCCCAGTGGATTTGACTGCAAAGGTAAGAAATAAAACCGGTCCGCGTTCGTTCAATTACCGTGGAGCCGGTGAAGTTCCACGCAGGCAGTACGGAACCCCACTCGGACCACCGACCTTTAATGAGGCGTTTTAGATAACAAACATGTTCCCTGATAAAATATATTACGTCGTTATAGATTAAGTAAACCCTCCGTTTTTGCCAACTGTGCGACACATTCAATACAAACTCATTTGCAACACATTGCACTTTGTTGCAAAAGGACCCCAAGTTATTTATCTTAGCTAGCTGTATAGTGTCACTATGACATTTGGCAGTTCATCCTAATATGGTCACTGCTCAGTAAAGGTTAATTTACAACTCAATGGGGGTTTCTAATTACAAGACTCATTAGAGAATGTACGTGAAGCTGCGTTATAAGCAAGTGTATGTGCGTGTTGAGATGCTTATTTGTCTGGTGATCTGAATGTGTTTTTGTCTGCACAGATGAGACACAGTTTAGGAACTGCATTGTATGGCTGGAGGATCAGAAGATTCGGCATTATAAGATTGAAGACCGAGGCAATCTGAGGAACATCCCCAGCTCCGACTGGCCCCAAGCGTACAAGCAGGTGAGTTGTAGAGAATGCAGCCTGAACCCTGTTGACCCTTTGATATTGTTGTGGAAATGTTATGAGTTGTGTTTGAGCTTCTGTGTCCTGTATGCAGTATCTTCAGGACGTCAACTGCCCGTTTGGATTTGAGGAGAGGCAGGAGGCTGTGGACTGGCTGCTGGGCCTGGCTGTCAGATATGAATATGGAGACAATGGTATGATGGCAGCAAATCAACATGTAAATGAGCCTTTTATTTTAGCTTTCGTCAAGAGTCCAACCAACAATATGGTCCGATCCCAATCCCCCACTTGGCCCTACGCCTCAGTCCCGTTCGCTCCCATGTCGACATTACCTTTCTTTTAGAAATGGAGTTCTGGTGGTCAAGTAACTCTGCAGACTGCAGGCGGAGTGGTAGATGAAATTTCGCCGAAGGTTTAGCAATCGTGGGGAGAGAAGCCCATAATGTGAAGAAATCTTCACAACTATTTGTGCAGTCATTTTCCAATCTGTGGTTGTTGTATCTCAGTGTTAAATAGATGCCAACGGGTATGTAATTGGGGCCTTTTAAGTTATCATACCTTTTAAGAAACCTTGCAATTCCCAATCTCAGAAGAACTTGGTTGATGATTCTTGAGTTGTTTCTCTGTTGCATGCATGTACAAAGTGCATCATCGCATTTCAAAACCTTCCATCCTGAAGGGTCACTCCTCAGTTGAGGGCTGTCATGCATGATGATGGCCAGCAGATGGAGACATTATAAAGGAAACAATGTGTCTGGGTGACACCAGCTCCACCACTCCTAATCTGCAGTTCATTATTTTAACCTGAGACATGCCTGCGAAACCAAAGTACCCAGTTCTTCTATATATCTTGCTGACTGGATTTGAGGAATACTTGCAGCTGTATTGCTTCTGATGTGAAGTTTATGCTTAGAATCCTCTCTAACGACTTGTGTCCATCACCTGAGCTGCAAACTGTACTGAAAGTGTTGTTATCGTGTGTCTCCTCCTAGTGGAGAAGTATCGGAACTGTCAGCCGATGGAAACCTCCAGCAACAGTGGCAAGGCAGCGGACCCCCTCGTCAACCTCGACAGTCAGTAAAACAACACGCCGCACCTCTTGTTGTCTTTGCTCTATCCCAATCTTTCTTCTCTCCTCTGTTCCAGACGAAGGAGGAAATCAGTATATGTGTTTTTCAGGTAACTCGCCAGATTTCAAAGCGGGAGTGACGGCTTTGGCCAACATCCTCCAGATACAGCGTCATGACGACTACCTGGTCATGCTCAAGGTGAGTGTGTGCGCATGCTGCATGTGCGTTGCTATATTTTATTGTAGTACACAACTCTGATTCTAATCTTGTTCTGTGTGTGTCTGGACCTGGCAGGCCATCCGTATCCTCATCCAAGAGAGACTTTCCCCCGAGGCCATCACTAAAGCCAGCCAGACTAGAGAGGTAAAATGAAGATCTAATCAAGAAGATGTTAGGATATAATGGTGGAACCCGGTAGTCACTTCACCCGTGAAGATGTCGTCTCTGTTGGTTGGGCTGCAGTCATAGTTGTGTGTGTTTTGCTCGTCTGTCCAGGGTGTTCCAGTAGCTTTAGACAAGCACATCTTGGGTTTCGATACAGGAGGTGAGTGCTGCTCTTTGACATCATGATACAAGGACAGGAAGCCCAGGTTCTACCAGTGCTTTGACATACACCCAGACAGGCAGTCGTGTGGTTGAAACCTCCCAGCGAGCTCCAGCGTGGAGCCGTATGATAAAACCTCACATATGGGAAAGGGAAATAAAATGTTATCGTCTCCCTTCAGATGCAACATTGAATGAAGCAGCCCAGATCCTGCGTCTGCTGCACATCGAGGAGCTCCGGGAGCTGCAGACGAAGATCAACGAGGCCATCGTAGCTGTTCAGGCCATCATAGCCGACCCCAGGACAGACCACAGGCTGGGCAAGGTCGGCAGATGAGAACGAGGAGGAAGACGGGCGCTGGAGGAAGGAAGGGACTGACCTGTGGGAGTTTTAATTTCATTTGAGTAGAAAAGATTGTGTTCCATTTGAGTTGTATGAGACTGTTCAAATTGTGAATCTGGACTGAACGAGCAAAAGTTCTGAGTTGCTTTTTTATTTGAAATCTATATAATGGTTTTGGCCACTTTGACGGTGTTGAAGAATTCATTTCCTGCCACTTGTTAAATTGTGTGTTTGTTTTTCAGAGACTGCAGTTGATCCTTGTATAAAACCTCTCCGTCAATCCAGACCACGTCTCTTTTCTGGTGCGCAATAACCTAAACAAACAAACTTGTCAAGTGACATCACATTTTATTTTTTTATAAATATCACATCTTTTTAAAAAAAAGGATAAAGATTTGAAAAATAGTAGTAAAAGCATTCGGTAAAAAAAAAAGAATATGTCGTGTGGAATAGAGATTTGTCGTGCAGAGACATGTTGGCAGGATCGTATCTGCTGAGATCTGATTGTGGCTGAGGGAAACCAACAATTACAGTAATTCGAGAACAAAAAAAAAACAGAATGCGTATTTTACACAGCAATACAAACAGATTCTGAGCATGTGATGCGACGTGTTGCTGCCAGTCTTTATGCTAAGCTAAGTGGAGCTAACAGCTTCTAGTGAGACAATCAGTGAGACGCTCAGTTTCACAACAGGACTGCGATTGTTTTAAAGCTCTTCTTCACGTTCCTCTTCGGCTTTAAAAAAAACAAAACAAAACCTACACACGTACATTTTAAAAATTTGATTTCATTGTTCTGTGGCTTTTGACCGCTAGTATAAAAAACATAGAAAAATACAGTAGAAAAAAAAACTGAGGTATAAAACAAATTTACAAAACATTTACTTTGAGGTTATATCATTAAGGTGAGATAATGGGGATCGGTTGGGAGGAGGGGGGGGTTGTAAATTTGCTCTGATGGCTGATCTGGCAACAGGAAGCCACTTTGCTTCTTCAAGAATGTCCTTTCTTCTGGAGAGGGCACTTGTTTGTGTGGTCCTGCCCTCTGCTCCCAGAACTTAAGCACCAAATGACCCCGCGGCTGCCGGGCTGTAATTAAAGGCTCCCTGCAACACAGAAGTTTAGAGGACAAATTGTTATCACGCGCTGGAACGTCCTCTCGTCTCTGTGTTTCACCGTCCAGGTGGAAATGAAGAGCTAGAGGTCGGGGTTTCACTTCCTGTGTGAGTCCGAATGTTAAAGATGAAAGCTGCAACGCTGCAACACGGCGACATGAAAGAACGAACAGCGTCCTGGATGGAGACCTACACTTAGCGGCTCGCGGCGACTGAGAACAAACCCTGTAAAGTGTCTCCAACAGCAACAGCTTGTAGCCCCTCTTCCAACCAGCCCCCAAATCCTGAACAAGTGTGTTTTAGAGCTGTCATCATGTTCAGGATTACATCCTAGAAGCAGGCGGGTGACTGTTATTAGAGCTGTGGAGTGTGTTAGCGGACACGCAGATGTGACTTTTACAGCCGCTCAAACTCCGCCATCGCGCTTGACACTCGGTGTGTGTGTGTGTGTGTGCGCAGCTTCCACAATGACATCTGCCAAGGTGCTACTTTAGGGATTATCCTGTGTTTAGTGGGCTACTTTGTACTTGAAGCGTGATTAGCGCAACGCTTTGGAGGGACTTCCAAGCCATCTGCAGACATCAAACACAAGGTAGAGGGGTCTGCACAGCTGTGTGATCATTGTTCTTTGGTCTCATGTGCACACACACACACACATCATTCTTCTCGTCTGGTTCATGACAGAGATGAAGGTGTGGAGTGCAGCGCCCGAGGCAGGTGGTTGATGACTGTTTTGCGGGTGCAAGATAAAGAAACAACAGCGGGTTCCTCAAGTCAACAAGTCGGGAATTTACAACTCATAATACAGACAATAAACACTGTGTGAGGTCATCTGATCCGATCGGCTGCAGCGATCATTCAAACAGCAGGCTGAGTGTGAATGTAACAAAACACTGACGCACGTATCTGAACCTGGACCAGGAGGAGAGACCACATCACTGAGCTCCTGCTGCAGGATATTAAAACATCTGTAGGTGCTTTGTTACGAAGCAATAATATCTAAGATTTGACAAAGCCACACTAAAGAAACTGCTGCCGCCAGCTGCCGCGACACGGACTCACCTGATAGACAGTGAGACGTCGCTATGGCGATGCCATACAGGTGAGAACGCTGGTCGGGCAGGTATTCGTCCGTGAACTGGCTGCTGTCTTTGTCCACCGCGATCACGCCGTCCCTGCGGGGGGGGTCGAGGACAGAGAGAAGGTGCTGAGGATGACAGGATGAAGGGCGGCAGAAAAGGATGAATGAAGTGGCCTACCTCCTCCAGTCAGTGTAGTAGAAGTGGTTCCTGTAGTAAACCATGCTGAACGGGTAGTTGAGGCCGGGGTGGATCACCTTCCGACCGGAGCCGTCGGGGAAGATGCACTCTAAACGCTTTGTACCTGGTATGCAGATGAACAAGGAAGAAGAGAAGATGGATTGATGGGCCCCCCAAAGCATGTGTATGTAAACAGGAGCACAGCTGCTGGAAGCTGTAAACAAAGTGCTCTTCTATGGGTCATGGTGCTAACAGCTCACCTGCATCAGCCCAGCAGACTTGTCCAGCGGAGGAATCATAAGTCAAAGCGTTCGGCAGACCGATCCCGTCGGACACCACCACCCTGCGGTTCTGGCCGTCCACTGATGAGCTCTCGATCTTGGGAGCTTCTCGGTTCCAGTCCGTCCAGTACAGAGTGCTGCAGGGACGGACAAGAAGTTACGTTAGCTGAATTTTGCCTTCGTGAGAATGCCGGCGTCCTTGTTTTTTGGTGCGGGACGCTGAGATCTGGCTAATCCAACGTGACAAGAGGGAAACCATAAACAAGCATGTGTGCAATCATGCACACACACACACACACACAAGTGGATGACTGAAGGTACAAGAGCGCAGGGCTCAAGGGACCAGCTGTCTCATGCTGATGAGGTCACGGTCAGGTTACTCTGAGCATGTGCAACCTTTGACCTCTGCTCCCCATGTGCATATTTGAAGAGGGGGGGGTCATCTGCATATATCAGGATATATGGACCACACTTCCTAACACACATAGACACATTGTTACATCTTTGCATGAACTAGTTCCTCCGTATTTCTTTTCTTAAATCCCGTTAAAGTGTTTGTTACGTTCGACTGTGCTCAGCGGGATGACGACGGAGCTCCGGGGCAGAGTGCGTGTGGGCCGGTCATGACGCCACGCCGCCTTTCATCTGCGGATGATGATGTGCATGTGGTCAGTCCGTCGGGAACCGCAGGTAATACACACCACATGAGCAATCAGGTTACACACACACACACACACACTGTGTTTTTGACTGTTAATCAAACGTATGGAGGCGAACAGATGTTTGCGTACGGACGTGTGTGTGTGTGTGCTTTTGTAATGTGTGTGCACATCATTTGAGTGGGCCTGCCTCAGCTGTGTGTGTGTACGCTGCTGTGTGTGTGTGTGTGTGTGTGCAACGACATCATGAGCCGGCTCAGGACCGTTATTAGTTTACCCGAGTGCGGCAGTAATTACCTTTAGGACTTGGCTTATGGTCAGAAGGCGACACACACACACACACACACACTTGATCTGCCGTCATAAACCAAACTGTCAAACCAGTGATTTGAAACACACATTTGAGGTCGAACGATTGGAACTATCGCTGCTGTGTTTGATCATTTCTATCAACCCCATTAACACACACGCTGTCTCTCAAACACACACACACACACACATATCTGATGATTATGTGATTAGCTGCGATGATGAAAAGCAGATGGGATTCCTGGAGAGCAGAGCGATGACGCCCCTCGTGCTTCCCCTGCATGTGTGTGTGTGTGTGTGTGTGTTTGTGTGGCCCTGCAGGATTAATGGCATCAGTAAATCCAGTGTAGTTTTCTTGGCTCGGTTCGGTGTGTACTTCCCACACGGGACGAACCGCAAGTTTGACAGAGTGGTCAAACACATAACTCAAAGCGCATTCCACTGTAAAACCCAACATCATCAATTCAGCTGCCTGTCTCACACTGATGGACACGAGTCTGTAAACCAGGATCCAACAGCATCCTCCACCACTCAGCGGAGGAACCTCCACGATGCTAAATGCCATTGAGAAGAGTGTGTGGGTGCTTATTTGTATATGTTTGCGAATGCAGACTAAACAGCTCCACGGCTGGAGATGTGAAGGGAAGTTTCTCTTCATGCAAAGCAGAGAGGAGACTCGTCGGACGGGCGAGGGAAGCGGTGGGACGAACGGAGGGCTTACCCAGTGGATGAGACCACGATGATGGCTCGGGGGTTCACCAGATCCGTGTCGATGAGCGTCCGTCTGCCGCTGCCGTCCAGATTGGCGCTCTCGATCACGTCCGGGTTCGAGTCGACCCAGAACATCAACCTTTGTTTGATGTCCACCGCCAAACCCTCGGGACTGACCAGATCTACAAGACGTACGGGGATCAATGAGCTTTAAATCAATGTAACAGTTTATCATGATTCAATGAGTGTGTGTGTGTGTGTGTGTGTGTGTGCTCTTACTCGTGTTAATGAGTATCTCTGGCTCGGCTCCAGGCGCCAATGAGGCTCTATTGATTGTCCTTGCGGACAAATCTGTCCAATAGACTTGGTTGTCTTTGCAGTCGTATGATAATCCAACAACGATGGAGCCCTGGAGAACACGTACGGGAACACGAACACATGTTGTGAGATCCATTGACGGTAGAACAGCCGACAGTTGCACAAGTACAATTTGAGATACAAGTCTTTACATGTAGAGTGAGTAGTGTTTTCGACCGGGTTGCGTCGAGCCGGGTCCCGTTGAGAGGAAGCGCTCCTATCTTCTGTCCCTGAGCGTACAGCAGGGTGATGTCAGAGCTGGCGGGAGGGGTGACATCGGGACGGGGGAATGGGCGCATGGTGGGCGGGGCCACGGAGGGAAGGCCTGGGGCAAGATTGGAAGAATTAAAACACAGTTGCAGCACCGTCGCATGGAATTTACAGTCGGGTGATAAAACACTCACAGGCTGGTTTGACGACATCGTGTGATCGCGTGCCAGGAACCTCTCGCCCGTCCTGGTCCACGCACCAACAGTAGGTGGTCTCCCCGTAACACTGGACCGGGCTGAGAGGGAGGAGAATGTAGCACATGAATATAGACTGCAAGTCACTTTCTTGATGCACTGCGGGCTGCCCCTAGGCAGGCTTCCGATCGTTGGCCAATCAGAAGGCTTCAAACCCAGAGCCTTCTTGCTGTGAGGCGACAGTTCTAACCACAGCACCATCGCGTACCTCGCCCCGTGTGTGTGTGTGTGTTCGGTGTAAATACCTGAACTGTCCGTCCGGCTCGCACTGAGGCAGGTATTGTTGCGGCTCCGGTTTCCCGTTGTAGTGCTCGATCAAACTGGCCCTCCATCGCTCGCACACACTCTCAGGCCGCTGGGTCGGAGCCACGGGGACTGCGAGGGGGGACGAATCAAGCGCACCCAAAATCTGTTAAAGCTAAATATAATCCTCTCATAGTACAACCCTGAAACTACCCTTTTTTGATTTATCTGTTCTATTATCGTCTCAGGGTGTTCTCCAGCCTGCTGCGTTTATATCTCAGTGATAGGTGGAGTGCTTGATTGATGGTGCAGGGGTGGGGGGGGGCTCTGTGTTTAAAGAGGCACACACACATACACACATCTTGCTTTCGTCAGAACTGTTTACCTTGCGAAATCCCTTAAATCACTCACTTGTTAGGGCTTTAAAGCCGAGCCCGAGACCACTTCAGGCTTCCACTAATGTTTATACTGGACACCCTCTCTTCATTCAGCTGTGTGAATTTCCCAGCGGGAGACACCACAGTTTTTTAGATTGAGATCATATTTGAAGAAGATAACAAAGAGATATCAACTGATATCCAGTAGTTGGATCTATGAAGATGTTTATGATTATATTATTATCCTGACTTCATTAAAGAAACGCCTGAGGATTGAGCAGTTTGTATTAAAAGTAGAGCACAAGTTCATCAACATGTGTTAGCTATTTCCCTTCCCTTCATTGCGCTGTGAATAATTACAGCCTCGGTCGAACGAGGTGTCTGAAGCGTCGGTCTCACCTGGTCTGTCGCAGTCGACAGGAGAAGCACCCGGTGGTCTCCTGGTGCCGGCTTTCTCCTGACCATTACTGTCCACACACCAACAGTGTCCAGTGGAGCCGTGGCACTGAAGTGAATGACAACATAAGATAAGAAAGAGCGGCAGCAGGACGAGTGGTCGACCTCTGTGTGAAGGAGGTAAGATCTACCTGTCGCTGCAGGTACTGTCCATTGGCGTCACATTGAGGTACGTAGGCTCCTGTTGCGGACACGCTCTCTCTGTGGTGCTCACAGTGGGTTCTAGGACGCTGTGGTTCATCTGAAGAAGCACATTCTTAGGTTAATGCATCCGTCACGTAAAGTCCGTTGGACCTTCGCTTGGCTGCTCGGGTCTCCTGACTACTTTACTCACCTGGCTTGTCACAGTCTATCGGTGGTGTACCCGGTTGTGACCTGGTTCCTTCTCTCTCTTGCCCACTGCCGTCCACACACCAACAGTGTCCACTGGAACCGTGACACTGACGCAGACAGAATGATGATTGTACAATGTAGAATGAGGAGTATTTCTAATGTACGGTGAGCAGTCGCGGTGATACCTGCTGAGGTGTGTACTGTCCATTAGCATCACACTGAGGTACAAACACTCCTGGGATGGGATATCCCTCCGGACTGCTGGTCTGCACTCGGTCTCTGTGACGCTCACAGTGAGTTTTGGGACGTTCTGGTTCATCTGGGTAAGAAAGATGAGCCAAATAGAGATGAATCATTCGGCTTTCTCCTCTAATCTCGGCTGCTCCTAAGCTATAAGGAAATATCTTTCAGGGCCGGACGTCGATATAACCAGTTTCAGGTTGATCGTCTTGGTTATGCATTGGACAGCAGCCTCGTTTGGCTTGTTAACTTCTCGTCTTCATCTGTTCAGAGCCTTTGTAGTTGGTGAAATTATGTAGAACATGATGTTACATGTGTTTCCCTCTCACCTGGTCGGTCACAGTCTCTTGGGGTTGTACCAGGTGGAGTCCTGGTTCCTCCTCTCTCCTGGCCGCGACTGTCCACGCACCAACAATGTCCAGTAGAGTCGTGGCACTGAAGCGACGAACGAAAGACGGCTTTTTATATATATATCGATTCTATGTGAGTTACTCTGTGTTAGACTGAAACACATCTAAATACGTCTGACACCCGGTGCTAACCTGCAGCGGTATGTACTGTCCATCGGCGTCACACTGGGGTACGTAGGCTCCAACGATGGGGTAACCCTCCGGACTGGTGGTCTGGGTGCTGTCTCTGTGGTGCTCACAGTGAGTTTTAGGACGCTCTGGTTCATCTGGGTAAGAAAGATGAGCCAATTAGAGATGAATCATTAGGCTAATCTCGGCTGCTCCTAAGCTATAAAGAAATATCTTTCAGGGTCAATATAACCAGTTTCAGGTTGATCGTCTTGTACGACCGCACTTCTTGCTTTTGCTGATGAACTCCACATCACTGGAGCACTCACTCCTTGTTGTATTATCCCTTTAAAATCGGTGTACTTAGAACATGCGGTGTCTTCTCTGGGGATGTTGTTCAGGGGTTCCACATGGTTCAATACCGGGCTCACTGCTATTTCCTCCACACTAAATCTCTTTGTAAAGGCTCACCTGGTTTGTCACAGTCTTTCGGCGTTGCACCGGCTGGTGTCCTCGTCCCATGTCTCTCCTGTCCCGTAATGTCCACACACCAACAATGTCCAGTGGAACCGTGGCACTGAAATACACAGCAACCGTCAGTAAACCATATCATCCGAGTAAAGACGTGATGTCGCATCGCTTTAAGTGGTTCACCTGTTGGGATGTATATTGACCGTCGGCATCGCACTGAGGAGCAAACGCTCCCAGGACGGGATATCCCTCTGGACCGGGGGTCTGGGCGCTGTCTCTGAGCTGCTCACAGTGAGTTTTGGGCCGTTCATCTGAGGAAATAAGAGCGTAAACAGTCAAATATAGAGCGACTAGAACGTTAAGCTCCAGCGTGCAGATACTTCTATATGTATTGAGAAGACAAGGTGTCTTAAGGTGTGATGAAGAGTCTCACCTGGTCTGTCGCAGTCCTTCGGCGTGGTACCAGGAGCAGTGCTGGTTCCTGCTCTCTCCTGCCCCCTATCGTCCACACACCAACAATACCCGGTGGAGCCGTGGCACTGACATAGAAACAATCCACAACACGATTAAAGCGATACTTTCTTCACGTTAGCTGCGGTGACTCTTTCATCCGTCGCCAAATGCTGACCTGCAGTGGTGTGTACTGTCCGTCGGTATCACACTGGGGTACGAACGCTCCAAGGATGGGGTAACCCTCCGGACTGGTGGTCTGTACACTGTCTCGGTGGTGCTCACAGTGAGTTTTAGTTGGTTCGTCTGGATGAGGAAGACGCACAAAAACTGGATTACATATAGTACACATTAAAATACATTGAGTAGCATGAACATGTATCAAGGTACTTTTTGCAACTCCACAAGTAAGATGTCTATTTACGCTATTTAAATTGCTTAATATGAGATTTAGCACTAAGCCTAACCCGATTACGGTTTCATGAGCTAAGCTAGAATAATGTAATAACGTTGGTCTTTAACTCTGCTTGCTTTCGACTTCCCACCACACACACAACCGTACACACACACACACACACAGTCAGAGTGATATCACCTGTTTTTCCAGGCATTCCAAGGCTGTGGCCCAATGACCTCAACAGTGCACCACTTACAAGGTTAGACACACACTCGCGTAAACGAGCTGTCTGTTTGACTTGTCATTGAGCTGAGGGATTAGGGTGGTTCACAGGTCAATGTTTAGCAGGAAGAGCCTTGGAGAACCATGACATAATGCATCTGCTGGGTCTGTTCCTACAGACTACAGAGCACACATGGGAAGCTGACGGGAGGGAGTCTGTCTGTATATACTCTAGTTTCTGACCTGGTTTGTCGCAGTCTTTCGGTGGTGCACCAGGCGAGGTCCTGGTTCCTCGTCTTTCCTGTCCCCTATCGTCCACACACCAGCAGTGTCCGGTGGAGCCGTGGCACTGAGATACATATTCATATATGTTATTTACTTCATGCATGGAATGCAAAAAGAAATTTATTCAGTGAATAAATAATCTGCTGACCTGCAGCGGCGTGTACTTCCCATCCGCGTCACACTGAGGAACGTACGCTCCTACTGGAGGACGTCCGTCCCGATCGGACGTCTGCAAACCGTCTCGGTGGTGCTCACACTGAGTTTTGGGACGTTGTGGCTCATCTTGGAAAGAAGGAAGGAGAGTGTGTTGTGTTGTTTTGTACCGGACATGACACAAAGAAAGCCCAATGAGAGAGACTTGTCATCTCACCTGGTCCGTCACAGTCCCTCGGTGCTGTCCCGGGTGGCGTCCTGCTTCCTGCTCTCTCCTGCCCCCTATTGTCCACACACCAACAGTGTCCGGTGGATCCGTGACACTGAAATACAAATAATTCTAGCTTACAAAAATCACAGTAAAATGACTGATCGGAAGAAAAGATAAGAAGCACTTACCTGCAGTTGTTTGTACTGTCCGTTAGCATCGCACTGAGGTACATAGGCTCCGATGATGGGTTCCCCCTCTGGACCGGTGGTCTGTACACTATCTCGATGGTGCTCACAGTGAGTTTTAGGATGCTCTGGCTCATCTTAAGGGATATAGATTAACAAATCGTTAACACATGCG
>CAAKHC010016427.1:0-14497 GCA_901007825.1 Macroramphosus scolopax | reverse complement strand
AAATAAATAAAAAAAAAAAAAAAAAAAAAAAAAGGGGGGGGGGGGGGGGGGGGGGTGCTGACAGACGGCGATGTCGTGACATTTATCCAGCGGGACAAAAACATCCTTCCTTTTCTTCCTCCAACAGGCATTTCATTTCCGTCCGTCCGTCCTGGATGTCTGTTGATAATGATCTTGGCAGGCCACAATAAATAATGTACACTTACCGTAATGGTCGGAAGAGGTTCAGAGAACACACACACACACACACAGTCACAAACACACACAGGGAGACATTATATGCTCAGGCGAACACACATGCAGTGTCTGTGCACAGCTTTCTACGACACAGAAGCACCCTAGGACACAATCATATGTGCACAAACACACACACACACACACACACACACACATATGCAGCTGGGGGTAATTCCCTAATTTCTTAATGATGGGCATCAGGGAATGTAAATTATTAAAGCATACAGCAATTAGATGCATAACTCCTCCAGAGAGACATTCACTCACTAACACTCTCTGTCACACACACACACACACACACACACACTCGTACACACACAGTATGCTGGATGAACGAGCACAGTGCACACACGTTTTCAGACGAGTGCAAAGATTGTTTTAGGAGCATGTCGGCCCTCAATCAATGTGTTTCTGCAGCCGTCTCTGAGAGTTTTCGACATTTAAGCGATTGACATTTGACTGTTTGATGTGATACGTCTTTGAAGAAAACGTCTTTTATTGCAACATAATAATAAAAAATAATTAAGAATCTATAAGTGACATGATGCAAGTAGAAGCTCTGCTGTGAATATTATAATAATAATTAAAAATGCACTAATTGGACCACTAATTAGCCTAAATTGATGAGATATTGACCCTGAATTTTAATGTAGAAAGTACTTATATATAGTTTGGTAGGGACGTTTTGCATAATGCATATCTGTATGTCAAGTTGTGATCTTCAACTACAGGAACTAAAGCGCAGGAACAATAAAGCAGCGGAGTGAAAAGGAATCCGTCTCTTATCACTTTTTTCCATTTCAAATTGCGCCCTGACATTTGTCCTCTCCGTCCCGATACTGTGACCTCCAGGTTAATGACACACTATTGTCAAACACCTCTAGCATCAAATACCCTTTTAGAAAAAGGTATTAGAGGAGCTTATTAGATCTGGCTGCTTGTGTCATTACAGAATTCAATCCCAATCAACTAACCTGTTTCCCGGCTCAGGAGCCATTTCCTGGGAGACGGCGTCGGCCGTCCGTCGCAGTTAAAACGAATGAATTATTCATAAGAGCCTCGCACTTGACAACAATTTATCATAACTTCAGATATCCTTTGGATATAGGAATCAGGCCAGTCGGCTATTATAAAATTCATAATGCAGGCTACGGCAATGTCAAGGGCAATGTGTACGGCTTCTGGAACACATGTGAGAATCAAGCTTTCCTTGAGCATTACTTACCCCTCCGTCCTCAGAGGTTGAAGGTGTAACAAGCTATTGGAGGTGAATTCAGATGCAAAGCCGAGCCATTAAATCGGGATTAATGGCCTCACGGGTAAATGGAACGTAATGTTTTTGATTACAGACTGGTGTCATAGACTGAATGCGCCGGGGCTAATGCGATACAGGACGTCATTATTCATCGGAGCTTTGGTTTAAGGGCGAATCAGACTTTGTGAACGTGGCAATTTTTCAATGTCGTCGTATTCCTCTTAAAAAAAAGTAGCTTACGTAAGCTCGGGCGAAGGCGTTCGGATCGGTAAAACTGCAGCCACAGATGTTTCCCGGAGACTCGGGACCCGTGCTGCATGATTGCAAACATGAATTCACCTTGCTAGGCTCCACCCGGTCCTTGTTTGTGAAGGCACCGACATGCAGTCCGTCGCCACCTGTTATTAAAACGTTTTGAATTGCCGTTAAAGAGAAATGATTGACCATGATGCATTCTGTTCCTCAGAAACATCAAAGCACTGTTGGATTTTAATGCTACAGGCTGCAGGGCCGACTTTCACTGCAAGACATCCATGGTTGCACCCGGAGTCACCTTTGTCTTTGCCCAATCTGTCCATGTCTCCATCCTGGCTTCCCTTCACTGGTCGCCGCCGGCCTTCGAGTGTCACATCCAAAGCCTCGGGTTGAGGCGTACCCGCTTTGCAAGTCGCACCAGTGTAATGCATCAAAGCTCCACAGTGCAGCCTGTGTACGCTCGTGTCTCCTCTCCTTGTAGCGATCATGTCAACGCTCCACCTCGTCTCAGCTGCTGCTCTCCGGCGGCTGCACGGCCCTTCTTCTCCAGTCAGACTGACACTCGCTCCTTGTCTTCCCCCGTGAATTGGAGAACGCGGCTCTTGAAGAATCACTTCACGCTCCCCTGCCCCCCCCGACCGTCCATCCATTTCTCACCGCACCTGACCTTCCTTTTGTCTTTTAAGGAAAACATTTTCCTACCCGGCCTCTGCATCGCACACGTTGTAAATCACCCCGTGTGAGAGGACTCTGCTAAATGCTTAAGATGCTAATGGGAAATGTAAAGCAGGTGACTGTAATTAATCCTCACCTGCAGGTAACATATGTTATACAACCTTCCCTGCGATGCAAACATCTATGAATGTCGATAACACACAGCAGCGAGGGGGCGCTTGTAATTATGTTTACCTCGCTTTTGATTTTTCTTTGGAGATGGAGATCAGATATCTCAGATTTCAATGTCAACGACTGTTGTGAAAGTAATGTGTTTAATGTGTGTCTTTGTTCAGACTCAGTGTGTGCGTGTGCTTAGACGCAAGTAATAATAAATGCGTAGACATGTCTGACTACCCTTAAACCCACATGAAAATTGATCTGTATATAATCTGACCGGGGAATTTCCCCTGTCATGATCAAAACCCGTCATTTAGCCTTCACGCGGCGGTTACGTGACGTGCTCACACACACACACACACACACGCACGCGCACGCACGGAAGCTAGTCTTTCTGATGGCAGCCTTGCTGACATGTGCTCCTTGGTTTTTGGGTCACGTTCAAGGCCGAAGTGTTTCGCCACAGAGTTGTTGACTGTTTATAAATGGGATGTGTTTGTACGTCTGCACTACTAATGATACGGGCGCTGCCTCTGGTCCTGCCACACAAACGGTCGACCCGCAAGCCGGCGGAAGGAAAGACAAGAGGATCTCGTACTCGTCCGTAGAATGATAATGCGAGGAAAATAAATATGGCGCCATGAGTAGGTAACATAGCACGGATTAAAACAACAGGCCCCACTGTGGAGAAGGAAGTTGGCTGTGGGTGTGCGGTGACGCAGCTTGTTATTTCAGACCGTTCGGATGGAACAGATGCAATTCTTTCACAATCAATACAGCAGTCGACACATGCTGGGCGCCAAAAATTTGCATGGAGCTGCAACCCAAAGCAATTTCTACACCTCGAGTCTATTTCTTCCTGTTTCACCTTAATTGTAGTGGCTGTGTATCGCGCACCGAACGCCGCCCGAAACATCGGGGACCCACGCTCCCTATTGTGCCTGAACACATCCACTGTGGACGCGGGTGGAAGATTGAAGCTGCAGCTGCTCTATTAACGCACCGCTTTCGCCGCAGAGCCCGTGAGGACGTCTGCCTCTTTCATTTTCACTCTCCATTTGGCCTTCATCATATTTCCCGTTTTATTTCCGTCCCCCCTCCCCCATCGCTAAAGTGATTTACTATCATGTGATTAATGACGGACATTAGAGGCTTCCATTTCAATGTGTCTTACAGTTCACCAGAAACAGCCTTTGAAGAATCGTGCCGCGCATGTGTGTGTGTGTGTGTGTGTTTGTGTTTTGCTGCAGAACTCCAAATTACCCGTCGGCAGAAAAACACATTAAATGCATGCACGCACACACACACACACACTTATGCATGCATGCCGGGGAGTTTATTAATAAAAAAAAAAAAACTTAATTAAGGTTCAGACACCTTGAAATGGTGCCACAGTATTTTGTTGACTGTCATTATCTCTGAATAATGAGAAAAGCAGAAAACATGTCCTTTGAATTCCTGAAATAACACGGCCTCAAATACGCTCACACCAAGTAAAATTATGAAGTCCTTATTTTTTTTTTTAATGGCAGATAACCAGAAGCGTAATAACAGGAACATGGCAGCTGTGCTAAATGGGTTCGATGGTGGGTGGAAAATAGTTTGTTTAGGTTAACATTAGAATAATTTGCATATTTTTACATATTTTGTTTCGCCGCCTTGTGAGTTTCTCTCGCTGGAATAATTACCTCGAATTCAGGTGTGAGCCGGGTTTTGTTTTCACCTTCCGAGACGGCGACGGCATCACAACAGAGTGAGACGCAGTCCCGGAACAGGTGTGTAATTGAGATCAAGGTGAAGGACGGGTTGTAAAATGTGTGTGATCCAAGCGAAGGTGGGGGGGGGGGGAGAAGAGGCCTATGCCCACATTTGTTTGAAGTCCCGACACTTAACACGTGTGTAGTTGAGATGAAAATGCCCCCCCAGCCTGTAATAATGGAGCGGTGGCTGCATGTTGACTGGCATCGCGGCTGGTGTCTTATTTCAAGCTTCTAGTTGTGCTTCATGTGTATTATCGAGGTCCCAGTTGGTGGTCGGTTTGAAATATAAAACATCATATTGAAGTGCGTTCCAAATATTCTGCCTCTCTCATGTATGTGAGTGGGGAGGCCGAAATATTAGGAACACCTCGTAACATAATGCGGTGTAGTTCTACACTGACTATATTTTTAAGATCAATCATAGGAAGGTGGCGTCTCTTTAAGAGACTGTTGAATTGACAAAATAAAAGTAACCTGAATCCAACTACAACAAAACGTCCCTGTTCAGCCTCGAGTCTCGATACAACTGCTCACTAAACTTCACCGCAGCATCAATGTATTGTCTGTTTCTCTACCTCGCAGGCTTTGTTTGTGCATCATAAAGAGCGTTTTTGGTCCTCTGTGTGTGTCTGATAAGAGGATTTGAGCGTTTTAAGGCAACAATTCTTTGCACAAACTGTAAGCTCCATATTTACTGTTCACAGTTTTACCTTAAGCCCACTTTCCCTTGTCACTATTTATTCATGTGTTTAATATTTTTTCTGTGATCGTGCAGACAGAGTTTGCTGGATTCAAATCCGACGCCGCTGTTTTGTTTCCGTAAGATTACAGTTGGGAAAAAAAGGATTCTCCTGCAGAAGTTAGTGTTCATAACATTGTTCTTAGTGTTCACAAGGACTTTAAATTTAGGATACGACACATATTACCATTTACAAATACCAGCCAGCAGGCTCACACAGACATCCTGCTGTAACGCGGCACAGCTGCGGACTGCTCCTTTAGATACTTGTCAGGAAACATATCATTTAAGGCTTGAAAAAGTAACAGGCCATGAAGTCAGATGCCTCTGTTTGAGAAAACCCAATATGTATTGACTGTGCATGCGGTTTTCCCATGATGCACCAGAGGAGCGTCTCCGTCTCTTCATCCTCTGACAGCACATCACTCTTCTGCTCCTCCCTTCGCTTCCCCTCGCTCGCTTCCCTTCTAATTTGGCCTCTGATTCAGTCTGTAATTGAATATTCCATTGGTTGCAGGGATCCATATCAACGGTCTTTAGCCATGTGGCAATGAGATAATTGGGCACTTAGCTGAGCAGAACACCCGTTTAACAGAAAGGAAGACCCGATTTTGCAAGTATTTTTTAGTTTTTCTAATACTTTCCTGTACTTATCTTTTATTTTGAAATTTTTAAATGTGCAGGCTTAAAAATTTCAAAATAAAAGATTTTGGCCGCGTGGCAGATCCCAGTGCAGAAATGTGGCTGTCACGTCATTGTGAGTGGAGCTATTAGTATGTTCTTGTCCCCTATAATGGATTTTCTCTCTATTACTGTTAATAATACATTATAACCTCCATTGTAGCCGCTGTGGATTTAACTTGACATCACCTCTTCCTTCATTCTGACAACAAAGAAAGTACTTTATTTAACATCATGGTTCCTTAAGGGAAAAGTACAGTGTTTAAAGTTTAAAGGTGGATTTTGCCATTAATCAGATGTGTAATATACCGAGTGTTATGATGCCGTGACATTACCTAACCACCATTATAATGCTTCAGACTCCCTGTGGAAATATGACTTTTTAAGGAAGTGTCAATGCTTTAAGGTGAGTTGAGGCTCAGCAACTTGATTAGTGTATAGAAAACAGCTTTTGGGGGTTGAAGTAACTACTTCCTCCAACCTCAGGTGACTTATAAAAGTCTTGCCAGAAGCGGTGAACCCTGACCAACATGTTTGGGATGAATCGAAGCGGTTGACTGTTGGAAAGCTGTCCTCCGTTTAATCACACACGGGTCCAGGTGTCCTCGTACATTTGAAGTTAGAATATATCTGCAGTAACGTTTGGACTTCACTTGGTAGATGTACTAAGACGCTATCGGAGGAATATCATAAACATGTGATGTTCGGGAGCCGTCCCCCCCCCTTTTGCTTTGTCCCACTAAAACTCCTCTAATCCTTTGTCCCGTTCCAGCTCCTCTCGCCCAGAGATTTGTCTGCTCGCCCTCCGGTCTTTCTGTCTCTCTTTTCTCTCCTTCTGTGTCGATCTTTGCCTCTCCGGCTACGGACTGTCACCTCGGGTTTAGCGTGAAGAGCGACGGAGAGGAGTGAAAAATAGGGGGGAAAAGGGAAGCGTGGAAGTAGAGGAAAGGGGAAGAAGAAGAGAAAAAAAAAAAGCATGTGAAGAACAGTGTGGGAGCTCGGGGTGGCGGTTTGATTCCTGTGTGTGTGCCTGAGTGTGTCTGACCAAATCACACCAGAGGAGGTGATATGTCGTTTTGGTGAATGTGAATTCTTTGTGTTTGAGCTTACGCTTTTGTGTCTTTGTGAGTGTTTGTTTGTCTGCAGATCTGTTTTTCCGTGTGTGTGTGTGTGTGTGTGTGTGTGTGTGTGGGTAGGGACGCACCCTGAAAGAGTGGTCCGCGGCGGGGGGTCATTCATGATTTCATCGCCCAAGCGCAACATAAAGCTCATTCAAACACTCCTCCTTTTTATCTCAGCCCCTCTTTGCTTATTTCCCATGCTCCCTTTCTTTTTTTTCATGTCTGTCCTGCAGCTTTCTTCACATTTCGTTTCCATATTCGCTCACGACTCCTCCGTCTCCTCGGCTCGTCCCATCTTTTCTGACCTCTCTCGTCTCTGGCTTTGCTTTGCTTTGCATGCAGACATGTCTGTCCTTACTTTTTAGGACTTGGCTTTCTTTCTGTTTGTTTGCGAGGCCAATGGGATGCATTAGAAGAAAAAACACAATAACCAGGTGGTGCATTCGTATCAGTTAAGCAGAACTCTTGACTCCTGCATATTGAAATAATCCAGACTAAATGTACCGACACAGCCAGATTTCCCTGGAGGTCGGTCGTACAGTATTTAGCTACATGTACATACTTAACCTGCGTGTCTGGTAATGATTAGATTCCTGTGATTATCAATCATCACAACAACAACAAATAATAAAATCATGAATTAATCGGTGCATTTCCGCTCGTATACCTTTTTTTGATCGTCAGCTTCCTGTGCGTCAAAGTAAAAGTTCAACCGAGGTACAAACACTGAACGAGTCGTGCCGATTGCAGGGCGCCTTGAGTGCACGCACCTCATCTCTTTAATTAAAGATTGCAGATGGAGGGCGACATTAGACGGCTACAGGGATCCAATCCAAACCAAAGCAGTATGTTTCATATATTCTTCAAACATTTTTTTTTGGGGACGGCAGATATTGGAAAAATCACCTCTTAACCTCTCCGAGTTCAGCCCGTGTCGTACTCAATTTATTGCCTTATTTTCAATGAAATTGCATCTCTGCCGCCGCACGCAAACAGATCTTACGCCAGGAGAATTTAGATGAAATTGAAACATACATTAACGCGTGCATGAAGAGATTTATTGGAGGCCAAAGTAATTCTGAAGGACAACTGCAGCCGTGCCAGGACAACATAAAACTCCTCACGACTAAGCAAGCAGACTTCGATATTTTTCTTTTTTCTTGTTAGATCCTTGTTGTCACCTTTGGTCTGTTGGTCTGTTCTCGGTTTGACTGGCCACCATTAAATATATCGGAAACCCACATTGTTTAACATCGGCGAGCTCTCTGAGTGGCTCTTTACTTCTTTTCCAATGTGTTCGGGCCCTCTCCTCTAATGCACCAACCTGCCTGTTGGCATAAACGCTCACAAGTGATGGAATTACTAACTAAGCACACACACAAGACTTCCACAGGAACATCACTTACCTGCTGTGGAGGAACTGCATTTAGCTATTTGAAATCAAGTAACAGCCTCGTTTTTAGAGCAGTTCTTATAGTTGCACGCCCTCGGCATCCTGAGAGACACGGCAGCATCCCATCATGCCCTACCTTGATTTCAAATATTCTTCATGGTGATCCTTTAATGTGAGATCCTAAATAACTTGTCAGCGACAGCCCCGGATCGGTTCTCTACTCCCCCGTTGTTGACGGTGTCGATATTGTGAGTCCTGCCACGGTTGTCATTTTGATTGGTTGGTTGAAGAGCTTGTCAGTGTTTCAAAAAGTTGAATTATTTTCAGCCGAGAGCACCGCGAGCGCGTCGGGGGGGGGGAAAATGAAGCTTTTTGTCTCGAGCATTTTTGCACCGGGGAGTTTGAGCACTGAACTCTCCTCGAAGTTGCCCGTGCAAACAACTCGTAAGACCCCGTATGCAGAAGTCTCCCACGTCCTGGAGATGTGCATCATTTTTGATTCCACACCGGATAATCTGATGCCAAGTCCAGGTGGAGGTTGCTTCTCTCACATATTGCTGAGCACGACATCAAAGACAGTAATTTTGAGAAGAAAAAAAAAAAAGTATGGAAATATAGAAGTGGTTTGTTGGAGCGATCTCTCAGAACTGAAACATCAAATGACTGTCTCTTCCCGGAAATCTATAACATATGCCCCCTTTGCTCTCGGAGTACACACAAACACGCATAAACACACACACACACAAGCGTACTAAGAGGACAATAAGATGGACTTTCTCCCGCAGTAAGTGCAAACAGACAATCACTCACACACACACACACACCTCGTTGGCATGCCGATGTGCCTGCACATGTCCTGTCAGATCCAAAAAGGCATTTAAAACACAAACAAGGCTTCTATTCTCTTGGCCTCATGCCAACTTATGCACACACACACACACACACACACACATAGAGATAGACAAGCGCTTGCAGGTTATGCAGACCAAATGAACACATACATGAATGAACACACACACACACACACACACTCGCGGCCGGCTCCGTACACCGAGGTCTACAATTACACTGGAATATTTTGATAGAAAATTCCCTAACACCCCAGGTGACTGACCCCCTGATGCTGAAAAAACACACACGTTCCCACACACGCACACACACACACGTTTCCGTGAGCCAGATGAAATTGCCCTTCAAAGTAACCGCACAATCAACAGCGGCAGAGTTCTGACTAAGGACTCTCCAAAGCTTTCAGATTGTTTCTGTGTGATCTTGGTTCAGTGTCTGTAATGGTGTGTGTGTGTGTGTGTGTGTGTGTACGGTGTGTGTGTGTGTTGGTGTCTGCAGACAGGAGAGAAAAGGTCTTTCCGTAGGTGATGTCGGTGGTATTTGCGCGCGGGGCTGGTGGTGTCACATTCCATCCCCATCCAGCTAACACCATAGCCTGCCCTTTGATACTCGTGCCACATCTCGATGCCCGTTACATTTCGGAGCGTGTCTGAATACCCGGGCAGATTCAGGAATAGGTTGTTTTTTTTCTAAATTGCGACACAGGCCATCGAGTTAGTGGTGAGATTCCATCCAGTATTGTTATTATTCCAAGTCCGTCTGCACCTGCTGCGACACCGTGATTGGTTAGCCACGTCCCTGTTTTCGTCAGATAAACAAAATACGACAGTTGATCAGAAGACCTGTGTGCCGCTTCGCTTGCGTGAGTCACAGGTTGTTTTTTTTAGCGATACAGGAGGTCGCAGTTCCTCTCCGGTTATTAGTGTTACCATGGCAACCAAGCCTCCGTGTTTCCCTCACCAAGTGGGTTTGCCTAACCAGACCTCATAGTGTTGTCGCAGAAATGCTCATACAGAATCAAAACATTTAACCCATGAACAGGTTTGGAAAAAGCTTCTTAATCTTTCAACTATCCTGTGTTGAAATGCATTTAAGTATTATCAAAGAAGAGCAACCGGGAATGCAACATTTCATCAGATCTTTTTTTTTTTTGCACAAGGATGCACAACACACAAGCAGGCGACACAACACGCGACCGCATCCACAGCAGGTGGAAGTGCTGCACATGTGCAGTGCACGCAAGCCACAATGCTCCAGGGATCCACAAATAGCTGCAGGCAACATGTGTTAGCAACATGCTAAGAAATGTGCCAGAATTCACAGCAAAAGAAGAAGAACTGCTCGGTGACGTTCTGACTGACGGAGCCCCGGCGACGCTCAGGAGGGGGGGTCCTCTTGATCGTAAACCTTTATGTTCACTGGACTAACATGTACAGGGTCTGTTTTGATGAAGTACATATAGAGCTTCAGACCTCATCGAATATATTCCCTCTGCATAAAGTGGACCTGTGAACAATGAGCTCCTCTCTTTTGATTAGCTTCAGCGTAATGGAGAGCAGACACAGAGCAGCTCTCGACCTGCCAGATGTCCACTAATGTGGTTATAATGAGGAACAAGTGTATTATGACTAATGTCACAATGGATGAGTTTCTAAATGAATCATTACTGACGTTGGCTCTAATGCACTCATTTATTGTTTTGCTTCCATCTATGACATTTCGCAAAGAAGGTCCTTGTGTTGCGAGAGACTTGCAAAATGGGGAAAGTAGGTCATGACAAAGGTGAAAGTTTGTCGCTGGTGTTTTCTTGTTCATCTTTAAAAAGGAGTTTTGGAGTAAAAGTTTACTTATGTTTGCATGATGCTACCTCAAACCTCAAAATGATTAAAGATGAAGTTGAATGCTGCACCAACAGGCCGGCTTCCCATGTCCAAGATACTAAATAAGAAAGTTGAGGGTAAGTGGGGGATGAATAAATGGTGTTTAGGTTGATCATGTGTTTAGTCCTGACCACGGATATCCTGTGTGAAGCCAGACTGGAGGTTGTCTGCAGGCCTGTGGCCTTGGTGGGGTCTGCCCATGGCCTTGTGCAGTCTACTACTTGCGGGTGCATGATTGAGCACAGTGTACGTGCATGTGTGTGTGTGTGTGTGTTTGTGCACGCCGGGTATGAATTAAATACCAGTGGTTTTAATGGTAGCAAGTAGTGTTTAGCCACGGGAAGAAAAAGTGAAACCTCAAAATGTTCCAAATCCAGTGTGGAGTTTGGGAAGCTGCTCCGCTTGTTGTTTTAGCAAACAGCGGCGCGCAGTACCTCACCATGAGAGACCGAAATAAAAATATAATTAAGCAAGCATGACTAAAATACATCAGGACACATCCTCAGGAGCTGCTCGGTGGAACATCTTATTTGCCGTTTACAAGCAAGCGTGATGGATTTACTGGAGAAATGAATAACAAAATGATTAACTGAATATACCAATTAGTGTGCGAATACAAATTTAATGAAGGGTTATCATGATTAGAATTAATGAGGACGCTTCCTGACGATTGTTTTTTCTTTGAAAATATTATTTGCTAATTATTTGAGGAAAGTAGGAACAAAAGGATTCACTGATTGTATCAATTAGTGTCAATATCAGCATCAGCGACTGTTTTGGGACGTGTGTGTCATCTTGATGCAAATTAAAAAGGTGAGCTTGCGTTGATTGTAAATGATATAATACATGAAATTGTATTAATAAAGCTGCACGAAAATGTGCAGCTTCCCGCCTATTTATTAGACACACGGAGATAAATCACAGGATGGTGTCACGGCCCCGCGATAAATCCCTCTCCTATAATGTCCAGCTTTTATTGAATCAGTTCGACGGAGGTGTTGATTTAACGCTCGTTTTGGAGGCTGTAATTTCTGGTGATCCGTTAGTTCTACTGACAGGCGTTCCTAATATTTTGGCGACCCTAATTCGCATGATTGGGATGCAAATTGCATTAATTTCCATGTAATACCTGTAACAATGGTTGAACATGCTTTAGAGACAGGTGGAAAAGGACTGACGCTGTCTGTTGTCTGTCTGTCCGTCCGTCTGTCTGTCTGTCTTCCACCGCGTCTCAAAGGGCTTTTTTCAAACTGGTGCTATCAGATTTTTTTTTTCCATATACCTTCAATTATTTTGGGCTCGGTGCATCTCGGTGAAGTCTGACAGGTGTTGTCAAACCCAGGTGCAGCTGCTTCAAGTCCACCTCAAAAAAACAGCGATCTGGACTTCAATCAAACCCCAATGAGGGCCCTTGAGGTTCAAACCAGATGTGAGATCTGTCACATATTTGTGAGAGTCTGTAAAGGTGTTATATTAACATCGTCCATCATTTTCTGCAGCCGACAGTAAGGTGGTCAAGAAGATGTGTCGGGCGCAGCTTCTATTTGAACACCCCGTGTGAAGATAATCTGCGTAATGGGACAGGAAATTGCATTTAAATATCATTAAACAGTGTTCTCAATTACGCAAATGTATCGGCTGCTCAGATTATGTTCAGAGGCGAAAGCTTTTGTTTGAGCGAAATTCTCCCCGTCTCTCTGTTTTTCCAACATAGTGCGGCGATGGAGACGACCGTGGCTTAATCTTCTGTCTAATCTGTTAATCCCATTAATTATCACACAGCCATTATTCTACCCAGTTATAATCCCCCCCAGAGACCTTAACCACACATACAGAGAGGAACCGGTGCAACAGCAGGCGGCACGTAGAAAACACGGAAATAGATTGG
Source organism: Macroramphosus scolopax (assembly GCA_901007825.1). Taxonomy (NCBI): domain Eukaryota; kingdom Metazoa; phylum Chordata; class Actinopteri; order Syngnathiformes; family Centriscidae; genus Macroramphosus; species Macroramphosus scolopax. Next base: position 1,605 of record CAAKHC010016427.1, on the reverse strand, counting down.
AAATTGTTTCACATAGAAATGCTAAAACACAACAAATGATAGAACATATATTTGTTCTTTTTGCTTATTTTCCTGGTAATTGTATTTATTCTATATCTCCGTGTGTGTGTGCTCTTTCTTTGCTGTTTAAAGGGGCAGCCGACAGGTCAACAGCTGCATGTCATCCTCCTCTCAGTGAACAGAAGCGCTGAAAAAACTTTATATGATAACTAAAATGTACGAAGCTGCTTCATTTGGAGAGAGCTTTCATTTTTAAATAGACTTTTAAGACCTTTAAGAGGTGAAGTGCAGAGGTCTGAGTCCAGGCCCAGGGCCAGTGTTGGATGATCAGAGAGATCTGAAGTACTTCATACAGACGGACTGTTCTTTGAATGATACTCTGGTGATTTCTAATATTCCATTCTGGAGCCGGTTGCACCAGCAGAGTGCAAAACCCGTATGTGAGGTCCATCTTAACCTTGTGTTGAGAGTAGCGGTTCAAACTAGTGGTGCACTGAGATCTCTGTTGCACCACAGACACAACTAGACGGGTGTAAATCACCCAAACAAATATTTTAGCATGGTTCCATGATGAAGAGCTTCATGATGTCACTGCGTTTCTTCCTCTGCAGCGATACACTGCAACACAGAAGGATTACGTCCCATGCGGTCGGACCTGCTCCGTATAATCGACTGCAGCATTTAAAATAATGATTAGCCTCGTTGTAAATGTGCATCTTGGCAGGGATTTCTGCTTAATGAGGATACGCACAGCTCCTCTCAGATGTGACCTCTGGTGGCACGAGAGCCGGTCTGCCTCAGCAGCCGATGCACGCGCCATAATTCTTTCACCAGGACCACTTAGCCTTATTAGTCTACAACGAAATATTAATATTTCAAAGCCATAAACAAGAAAACAAACAGAGGAGCCACCGGGGCACCATAACTCAGGCCCGGGCCACTTAATGTTAATGTAAACCAAATATTGAATATTTCAAACCATAAACTAAAACAAACAGACAAGCTCTTTGTGCCATCCATCCTCTCCTCTGCTCTTTATGCCTCCTCTTCCTCCCCCTTCATCTTCAACACAGGATTTGTTTGTTTTAAATGGAACAGCTGGAAGAGACGGAAGCCGTAAGGAGAAGGAGAGTGACGGTGTCGTGACAACGGGAGGATGAAGGCATGAAAAAAATAGGAGAAGCAGATCGCAAGAGAGGATGAGAGCGAGAGAGCGACCGGGGGGTTGAAGGCGCGGCGAACGCCCGATGGGAGAGGGACGGAGCGGGAAGCAATTTACAAAAAAGAAATCTAAAGATTGTGGGAGAGAAAAGACAATATAGAAAAGAACTCGGAGGAAAAGGAAACGTCAGGAAACACAAGCGGGCAGAGTGGAGGAGCTGTAAGCGATCGTCTGCGTGGTCAGTTGTTGTTGCTGTTATTGCATCTCGGCCCTGATGCAGACCAGAGTCAGCTCAAACACAACACACCATCACTCACAGGCTAATGATTATCTAGTTTAGGGCCTCTCTGTGTGTGTGTGTGTGTGTGTGTGTGTGTGTGTGTGTGTGTGTGTGTGTGTGTGTGTGTGTGTGTGTGTGTGTGTCTGTGTGTGTGTGTCTGTGT
>CAAKHC010016426.1:0-12217 GCA_901007825.1 Macroramphosus scolopax | reverse complement strand
AATACAGAATTCCTTTACAGTTTCCATCTATAAAACATGTCCTGTGTGTGTTCCACCTCTATAAGAATCTTTTGACTCTTTCAGACAAGTCAGCACATGGATACATCGCAGCAAACACTCTGGTGAGTTGTTTTATATTCCCTCATGCTTTGGTTCCTGTTAATAATAGATCGGATTAATATTAAGACCATGTGACCCTTCTGGTTTTATTGAAATATTTCAATATATTTCTTTGTGAATTTGACAGGTAAGTTGCCTCTCTGATCACGTCCCAGTAAATCTTTCTTACTCTCCTCTCTCTCGCTCTGTCTGGTCATTTCTGGGATAATCTGCGTTCCTCTCAGGCGCGCTCGTACCACACAGACTTCTCCCTTTAACAGGAAAAATGTGTGTGTCGCCCCCGGGTGACTCCCTGCCCTCACTATGTGGCATGATTCTCTGCATTTTGCATTTACGTCAGTTAGCCCAGAAGTGGAGACGGCTGCGAGGGCCGCTGCTGCTCATTGTTTATTTTTCCAATCTACTTAACCAGATTTTGAAAATGCCCATAGACAGGCTTCACTGCGGGCTCAACTGCATCTAGGAGGACTCCCGCTATGCTGACCTCATTCCTGGCTTTGACCAGAGTAATCTATGCTTTGAATGCCTCGGCCTGTGCACGCTCAGCCGGGCAAAGAAGTGGAATCCAAGTCTGTTCAGGGGGATTCGCTGCCCCGGGCCAACTACGCTGGACCACTTCGTGCAGGGTTGATGCTTGGAAGAGCTCTTAACTATTGAAGGGCAAGCGGGTGTGGCAGCGTGTGCTCAATGAGATGCTCTCAAATACCCTCATTGAGATGCAGCACAGTTGTCCACAGTCTGCAGAGGTGACTCTGTTAGTGCCATCCATTTGGCAACTTTTATCCCCTTTGCACCAAGGCAGTCGAGGAGCCAGTGGATAATTGGGTACCAATTCTTCAGCTAGGACCAGTGGTTGCAGAGTGGCATCAACTTTTGCTGGTCGAGTACAAAGAACTATTCACGCCAGGGGCTGCGGGGCCGGATTAATGTGACCAACAAGACCAGATAACTGCCATTAGGAACAAACAGATGTAGCCTGTAGTCTGTATAGTCTGCTAACCTCTGCTGTCAAAGCCAGGAGCAGCAGAGGAGGATGTAGTTCTGTCGTTGCGTGAGGGTTAGACAGATGTGACAGATGTGACATGGTGACGTGGCTCTCTAGACCGGTTCCGACCCGGCACGAGCACCAGCCAAGAAATAGCCTTGCATTGGTGGAAGAAGGGTCCCAGGCAGCAGCTAACATTAATTAGAAAACCATCGTGATCTATTTGATGTTCTCTGTCACACTTTGAACATTGCACAGAGACGACTGTACACCGGCCGGTGTTTTCATTAACCTCTTTGTACGCCCACCTTGACCTCGGCTTCGCACGCATCTTTTACGGATTACTGACACACTGTGTTGCATCCTAATTCAGACCAGAAGTTGCAGGACATTATAGTTAGGAAACTTTACTGCCTGTGCTGATGACAGTTGAATAATCTAAGATTTGTTAGGGAGGGAGAAACTTTCCAGATTGTTTTTTATTAGGAACAAAAAGTCGATAACAAGATAATAACTTGCTCTTTCCATCCTGGCGTGACATTCATTTAGAAACGAGATACGATAGCTGTCATTTGTTATTGATTCTACTTCCATGTTGGAGATCCGAGGAACTGATCACAGAGCTGCAGTCAAAGGATTTACAGCACAGTTTGACTTTTACTTGTTATAGTTCAACTTAAAAGCTCCACGGTTGATGTTTGGACATCAGGGTGCTTCAGATCTGACATATTAATTCTAAAGAGATGTTTTCATACAGTTCTAGTGTGCTTACATTGATGTTCCTTATGATTCATAATTCAAAATGAGTATTCAGTCAGGTCTTAAAGCCACGTGCCTCTCAACTCGTCGGTGTTAAGACGGTCCAACTTTCTCCTGCTCGAGGGTTTCTTAAGCCTGAAACAACCACATCCAAAACAATTGTAAGGACATGTGTGAGCTGCGGATCAAGAAAGGTTTTCGTGCGATGTTATATGGTCATAATTTGTTATGCAAAGGGTTTGCTGTACAATTGGAAATCAGCGAGCATCCTCCTTTATAGTCTGTTGACTGTTATAACTGTCGGATATTTGCAGTCCATCATTGAGGCTCTACTTGCCGTGTGACGGTGGAACGGTTGTAAACTCGCATCATGAGGCCATTTACAGTAATAAATAGCGAGACTGTTTTCATTTCCAAAATAATTATCATAACAAACGGTGCATTGAGGACGATGGGAAACAAGAGTTCCTAAAAGCAACACAAACAAGTGGACGGTCCTCCGGTGACATGAGTCGTCTCCATCCTGTCCTCTCCTCATGCTTTGTGTTAGGGGACAACTTCTGGACCTGGTGTCCGTCCCTCAGTAGCGTACCCCTGCCCTCTCCCCTCCCCCCCCTAAACATTGTGTGGGCTTGTTTTGAGTAAATCCTCCCGTTTTCAACCTTCACATTCAGAACCGACTGCTGTCATCTGGGCCTCCTGTCAGCCTTAGAACCTGCAGCGCATTATTTGACAAGGTAACTCCTCCACATTACTTTCCACATGATGTATCTCTGTATTGGCTTTCAAGATAATCAACTCTCCTAGTTTTAATTATGCCCTGCGGCTAATGCAAAGTGCTGACAATTGTTTCATTTTAGAGGCATCATCACTCTCTGCAAATTTCACCGGGGGTACGATCGGATCTATTTCCTTCTTGATGTTAGAGATGTGTTTGTTATCGTCCGACATCTCTGACGACGGCAGGGCAGGGGCGCATGGCAGGGTCGTATTGACCGTTACTCTGCATGTCTGAGCTCACATTCTTTAGAAATGTATCCACATTACCAATCGTCTGCCTGTAACTTCATTTTTAGACATTACCGCATGGCTGTCTGACGAAAAGAAAACACACGGCATCGCTTCACAGATAACCAGACACTCATTTCTGCACTGCAGTCTCAGTCCGACCCGATTCGGAGCAGGTCAGAGGCCCAGAACGTCTGAATGAAGGACTGGGACTTTCCTGCAGCTCGACCCGTCCTCTTTAATCACCAGAACTAAGCTGCACTGCTTCATTTATGCATGACGAGCCTGGAAATGGATGAAGTTTTTTCCATTCCATAAAAGGAGGATGATCCAAGGCAAATAGAGTTTGGATGGGGGAAATAAAGCCCGAGTATTAGGCATAATAAATCTGTCTGAGGCAATTTAATCACACAAAAAAAAAAAAGGTATCTTGCACATCCAGGATGTCGGCAGTTCATCGCCACGTTGCAGATTTCCTGCAATGATGTAGCAAACTGAACAGTTTGTTCCTGCTTAAAAATTCATTCTCATCACTGGTTCAACTGACCCCTGAACACAAAGTCACTCTGATAAACTGAACGACACCTCACGCTACCTTTTCTCCTAATCACTCACTACACTCAGCATTGCATTGAACCTTTCTTATAATCTGTTTCAGATGATCGGAACAGATTTTGTTAGCACTTATGAGCTACATGCTCTATAATGTGGTGCTATGTCACTCTCCAGTTATCTGTGTCTGTGTCACCAGCGCACTAATTCACTACATTTAGATTTATCGGCAGGTTATTTACAGGTTATTAAAGGACCTGCTATCTTTCATTCGATGCTGCTACATGTCACATGTCTCCAGACTTAATTAAATCTCCGTCCTGCAGGCCGCCAAAACATCATCGTCAGAGCCCCCGATCGCTCCGCCTGTGTCAGAGGAGGAGGACGAGGAGGAAGAAGAAGAGGAGGAGGAAGAAGAGGAGGAGGACGACGATGATGAACTCCCCCCGGTCATCGCGCCGCGACCCGAGCACACCAAATCTGTACGTTTTTTTTACGAGATGATTAAGGAGCTCAGGATCCGATCTCCCCCTCCGCGTTTCTTTAACAACTCGTCCTCTTACAGATCTACACTCGCTCGGTCATGGAACCACAAAAGCCGCCCACCCCGGTGAAGGAGGTATCGACTCCGCCGGAGTCGCAAGTCCAGCCAGAGAACACATCCAACACAATGTATCGCAACACCGACCGCCAGAGGAAGAAGTCCAAAATGACAGATGAGGAGATTCTGGAGAGACTCAGTATGAGCAACATCTTTTTTTTTCATATGTTTGTGTGATAGTAAATGTCACGTCAGGTCATTCATTCATTAGTGCAGCACTGAGGACCTCAGTGTCCTCAATGGTGGTTTTGTGTGTGTGTGTGTGTGTGTGTGGTAGTTCAGAGGACGGCCAGGAGCATCCGTCCTGTGTATTTAGACGAGTGCACTAATGTGATCAAACCTGCACAAAGACGTTTTTCATTCATTGATTGTGGCCTCTCCCGCACTGCAATTTAATATTAAGAAGCTCCAGCCTAGAACACCGACATGCAGTGTGAGTGTTTGTGTGTGCTGACGTCTTCTGTGTGTGTGTGTGTGTGTCTGGGTGAAGGCCATCACGATGTGGGCGCCCACACACACTCAATCATTCTGTGTCTGTTTTTTCTCTCTCACTCAGGGAGTATCGTGAGCGTGGGGGATCCCAAGAAGAAGTACACGCGCTTCGAGAAAATAGGACAAGGGTGAGTCGATCCGTGATCGCCGAGCAGTCGTTGAAATGAAGCAATTTCAGGTGCAGGCAGACTCGCCCGGGAAAGATGGAGCTGTAGTGAGCACTTAGGTGAGGCGGAGGCAGAGGCGGAGTTAGGTGGAATGACTGGAAGGAAAAGAAGTGGAGAGGAAATGAGAAGTGTATCCTGAAATGCCCGAAGATCAGCTCTTCTTCCTCCTGTGCATTCCTCAGTAGCTGAGCAGCTTGTCCATTTTAAAATCAGATATATTGCACATATTTCTTTTAGATTTCTGCAAATCCTGGTTAAAGTTACAGACCCGGTGTACTTAATACACCGAGACAAATACCACATGTTATTGATCAGGAAGCCGCTCGCCTTAACAGAGTTATCTGGAACTCATTAGTTCCAGGAACCGTTGGCCTCAGGTGAATCTGGCAGCAAGAGGAAGAGGGAAAGAAAAAAAAAGACCAGAAGCAAAAAGCTGCGGAGTTCTTTCTATCGTGTGTTACAGTTTCAAACAAGGACTCATTCCATTCAAATCAATATCAGGCTCAGTCCTGTGGAACAATGAGCGCACACAGTGAGGGGGAAACGGCAACTCCTGAAGTCTGACGTTGGGTAAAGACGAAACCGTGGTCATTTATTATTTGATGAAGTCACTGCAACCTGGTTTCATGCAAATAAACCGACATTTGGAATTAGAAGAATCAACCAACAATACCACACTGTGCATTGGATATAAAGTAAAGTACAGCAGCGTCGTTGGTAATGTCCTTTAATTCACATTAAGTTATTAAAGGCCTGTCCTGCAGTCTGATTGATAACTAGTGAAACTTGATGAACATCATATCAATGCCACTTGAAACAGTTTTCAATTCATACAATTACAACTTTACTATATAGACACAATAATAACTGTATGATAGTTTTTGTTAAATGTTTGTATTAGCTGGAGTTCAGGTAAAATATTCTGTTTCTATGTTTAACACTGTCTTAATGTTAATGTTGATCTTCTGTTTCTTCAGAGCGTCTGGCACCGTGTACACCGCCATCGACATAGCAACCGGCCAAGAGGTGAGTACGATCATCAAGCTGATGATTCATATATTTATACTGAAATAATGATCCTGCTGAGGCTTCCATACAAATGCTTTATTAACTGTAAGTTGTCTGTTTTCTCAGGTGGCCATCAAGCAGATGAACCTGCAGCAGCAGCCCAAGAAGGAGCTGATCATCAACGAGATCTTGGTGATGAGGGAAAACAAAAACTCAAACATCGTGAACTACCTGGACAGGTCAGTTTGCTACTGTTCACTCAGTCTGACATCCACAGACGAAGAAGATCATCTGTTGCTTCCATTAAGACACAGAAAGGACTTTGTTTTTCTCCACTTCCTTCCTGATTCTTCTTCTTCTTCATTGCCCTTTTTAATACCGGTCAGCATTATTTATAAAGTGCATTACTGCCACCTGCTGTTCTGAAACTGAATAATTCAGCTTGTGTGCATTCTGATACCTGCAAGTGCCGAACACCAAACCTGGATTATTGATGATCTGCTGCAGACTGATTCCAATACTATAGGAGCAACCAATTAAATGACAAGAATGTAGTGAATACATGTCACTTATGTTTAATATTTATCCTTTATTCCTCTTTTTTTCGCCCTGTCTTTCAGTTATCTGGTAGGAGATGAGCTCTGGGTGGTGATGGAGTATTTGGCCGGTGGCTCGCTGACTGATGTGGTGACTGAGACCTGCATGGACGAGGGCCAGATTGCTGCAGTTTGCAGGGAGGTAAGAAGCTCAGTTCAGACATCAGCAGTCTGGAGCTCTCCCTCCGTAGTCAGCAGACCCTTGTGAGGGAGAGCGACACACTTAATTTAAGTGTATTTCTTTGCCTTTAGTGTCTTCAAGCTCTGGACTTCTTGCACTCCAATCAAGTGATCCATAGAGACATAAAGAGTGACAACATCCTGCTGGGGATGGACGGATCTGTCAAGCTCAGTAAGTCCTAATTTGAATGTGATGTGTGAATTCAAAGATCACCTGATTTCAAATATATTCAAACGACCCCTTCACTTCTCTCCCTGCGTCTCCCTCTGCAGCCGACTTTGGATTCTGTGCCCAGATCACTCCGGAGCAGAACAAGCGCAGCACGATGGTGGGCACGCCCTACTGGATGGCACCGGAGGTGGTGACTCGGAAGGCTTATGGCCCAAAGGTGGATATCTGGTCTCTGGGCATCATGGCGATAGAGATGGTTGAGGGAGAACCGCCTTACCTGAATGAAAACCCACTCAGGGTAAGACACAAAGGTCCTACAGTAGAAATGCATGGAGATGATACAGTATATTGAAGTTTCCTACTATGCTGTCATTTGATGACCTTTCGGCTTGTCCTTTTCCCCAGGCGCTCTACCTGATAGCAACCAACGGGACTCCAGAGCTACAAAACCCAGAGAGACTTTCATCTGTCTTCAGAGACTTCCTCAATCGCTGTCTGGAGATGGACGTGGACCGCAGAGGCTCTGCCAAGGAGCTGCTGCAGGTGAGATTCTTTGTCCTCCGAAAACAGTCATGTAAACAAATGAATGTGTGGGTCTAAACGCAATGTAGCAATAGCATCGTTTTATGTAAAGAAGGCAGGATACACACAGCATACAAACAGTAACTCTACATCCCATCCAGTGGGAACATGAGAGGGTGGGACCTTTGTGGAAGCACATCAATATCAAAATAAAGATCATTTTAGGTAACAGTGGGAGGGACGTATCCCCACCGTCCCCCCATGACTGATGTCCCTGTGTAGAAATATATTCCGACCTTGAAGGGGATGTGGTGTCAGCCACGCAGCATCATGACATAAAACTAAACGCAGAGGGGAAATAAAACTGCTCACCTGATTTATTTCAGGGCCGGCTGGCCGACAGATTGAGAGGGAGGGAAACTACAAACACAAAGGTCCAATGAAAAGTTTTATTATGAAGCCTGTGGATCTCGTGCATCTTCCCGTTTTTCAAGATCTTTTGTAGCTTGTAAGCTCATAAAATATAGAATAGAATTGATGTTGAGGTTTAAATTTAGTTGTGTTTAAATGCACAAACATTGTTGGCCTTCTGCTTTCTTCACGTCATTAAGCATCTTCATTATCTGTTTCGTTCTCTGCAGCATTCCTTCCTCAAGCTGGCGAAGCCCCTATCCAGCCTGACACCTCTGATTGTAGCCGCGAAGGAAGCCATAAAGAACAGCAGTCGCTAGGCCGTGCCCTCTGTCCGCACCCAAGGCCGGAGCCCTGCCTGTGATGTGTGTGTTCATCAGGGTGTGGTCGTGGATGTATGGGGGGTTGGGTGATGCGACAGGGACGGCGACAGCACAAGGAGGGGGTTATGTGACTTGCATTGGGAGCACAAAGACAAAAGACCCCCAGGCCTCATATGTAGGACGGACATCTGGCCTTGCAGCCTCTTGGCCCATGCTGCTAAAAAAGACCTTTTCCTCCTCGTTTACTGCAGCACTCTGTACATGTAGAGCAGTCCCATCACAAGTATGTGTGAGTGTGTGGGCGTGTGTGTGCAACAGATGCGCACACCTCTTTGTGTCATATGTGTTTTTTTTGGGGCTGTGTGGGGGGGTTGTCGGGGGGTGTGGGTGAGGGCGGGGTTAGCTGCTCCCAAACCAAAAAAAAAAAAGTGGAGTGATAAACTTGAGATGAACTCTTTTTTTCAAGAAGAGCCTGAAAGAGAGAAAAACTGACAAACTGAAGAGCCTGTGATTCCTGACCTGACCAGCTTTAGCTTTCTTTCCTCTGGTACCTCCGTGGAGCGATGATCAGGCCGCACCTGCAACCTGCAGGGACCGGCCGAGCTGAGGGAGCGAGTCCGGGACTCCGACCACGTCTCTGTGGAGAAGCATCGCTGCTCCTTTACAGGTCGTCCCATCTGAAGGTGGCATGATTTTGTGCATGCGTGTGTGTGTGCGTGCGTGCGTGTGTGTGTGATTGTGAGTAGGGGTGCAGCTACAGGGGAAAAAGTCCGGGGTAATTTCAAATTACCCGAACCAGATTAAAACATCCCTTATTCATCCGCTTCATCTTAGTGACGAGACTCTCTTCTCGTATTTCTTCGGCCTCCGTCAAAGAGTCGCTTGAGGTCACGGAGGTCATCTTTCATTCATCTCCCAGAACTGCATACAGCATATCACAAGTAGACACAATTCCAAATCACACGTGCAAATATTTTATACCACTCGGTTCAGAGATTTAGAAAGTAGCTACAAATTCCACCAATATTAGTAAATTATTGAAATCAATGGACATTTTTATATACGCTGTTTTGTCCTTTGACGCCACCTGTAGGACCAGGTGGCATCGGCAGGTGTTTAACACTCCGGTCGTTTTATATTCCAGGGCTCCAGAAACAAACTCCTGTTGTTCTAATGGAGAATCAGACAACAGTTGGCCTTCGTCCGACATCCTCTGAGCGACTGTGATCTGATTTCCTGTGACACGGTCACAGCCGGCACCCGGCTGACTCGTTGAAGCTGCAGCTCTTCACCCAACAGCTCACCGTGGCTGCTCCTTCTCGTTTCGTTAATCCCCAGCTGCAATATTTCACAATGATGTCAACAACGCCGACGGTGACCGCCTTGTTCTGTCGATATATTTGGGATTAACAACAGCGGTCGAACCCAATGACCTTGCCTGTGAGGCCTTTCCTAACGAGCGTCTACGTGTGTTTAGAAAGTTTTAATGTAAAGCTGCAGTCGTAGGAAACATTCACTTTGTATTATTACATAATAACGTAGTAACGCGATCAGACACACCCAGTTTATAATATCAGAAATATATTACAATTTCAATAATCTCCTGAGGCACTGGCTGCGGTCCTCTGCCAACCCGCCTCCTCCTCCTCTTCTTCGTTGGTACTCCAGATGCTGCTCCATCATGCTTCGGTGTCCTTCCGTCTTTTAATTGTGTCTTATGTGGACTTTTCGTCTGATCTGTGTGTTATCGTAGGGGAGTTTCTTGAAGGTCCGGCGGATAAGAGAGGGAATGCTTTGATCCCTGATCAACATAGCGAGTGCCATATTATGATTGTACCTTCCTAACGAGCACTGACAACCGTAGTTAGAGGATCACACTGTTCATGAACATTCCCTCCATACCTGGTTAGCGTTTAGACTCACGTCTGTACAGAAGTTATCTATGAACTACTTTGTGTCGGTATTTGGTAGCTTCGTCAGGCGTTTCCCACGTAGCGTCCCTCTGTATGTGTGTGTGTGTGTGTGTGTGTTTGTGTATGTTCGGGGGCTACCTCAGTCCGCACCGTTCCTCACTGATGTTGTCCACCTTGATTTTCGAGGTGCAGGGTAGCTGCTTAGTCATATTGTACCTCCGTTGTACAGCAAAAACGTGCAGAAGATGAAGGAGTGACGTTAGACCGGAGGACGCAACAGGTTTCATGCATGTAAAACAAAACTATACACTGTATCTCATCTTCAAATAGGTTAAGATTGTTAGGATATGTATGTATGTATGTAAATAGGACGGGGAAGAAGAAGCCCTTTTTCAGAATTATGTAACTTAAAATGACAATATTCAGGTCGCTTCTAAGGTATGTATCGATAAATGTTTTGCACCCTGGAAAAATTGAAGAAGACTCCTGGATCCGACTCTCCTGTCCGGGCTGCATGGGACACTCCTTCATCTGGACAGCAGCGCTCTGTGTGCGGGCCCGCACAGTCTGTCCTGCTGAGTACATGGATGTATGTGTGCGGTAGGTGCGGGCGGCCTGTGAGGACGCTGCGTGCGAAGTCACCGGCTGGACGTTTCCCCCCCCCCTCCCCCCCCCCCTCCCATGTACAGGTCTGAACTATGAGCACAAAGGTGACGAGAGCCGCCGCTGACGTGCCCCTTCTCTGTGGTTGCTCCTGTACATTCCTATCTTCTGAATGTGTAAACCTGTACACGTGGTGTGAAAAATTCCTCTATTAATGTGTATCAAGAGAATGGAACAAAGACAAAAAATGTTACTTTTTAAATTATTATCATTATTATTATTACTCTTATTCTTGTCTAGCTTTGTAAAACTGCTGATCCATCTGGCATACCTCAGCAGGCCTCTCCCCCCCATCTTTGAAAAAGGACAAAACGACGAAAGGGGAAACAAGGTTTTGGATAAACTATTTTTAATTGTGGTTGAAGCAATAGACTTTTTGAACTTTGAATTGTGCATGGCTGTGTCTTGAGTGTAAAAAAAAAAACAAAATATTGAAGTTTGGGAACTGGACTGAAATAAAAAGAGGAAGAAAACCAGAGTTGTGGTGATGCTTGGAGTCTGTAAGGGGTTAAATCTCTCAGTTGTCATGAGACAGAGTGGAAGATGTATAATAGAAGTAGATGATGGTACATTTTCAGCATTATATCCTACATATCATACAATGGTAAGACTCACAGTATCTATAGTGTAACAATATAAAATCACAACTTTCAGCATGTAAAACGTCAAATGCTTCGTTATACATAAAAAAAACATTTAACATGTAATAAAGATCTAAATAGAATTGACATTCTGTCGGTCCATTAGTGCCCTGTTCACCTCTCAACTCAAAATAAGCCACCGACACCGGTAACACCTTCAGGTCAGTGTAAACACGTACAAACGTACAAACTGGTCCACCCACTTCTGGTTCGCTTGTTTTGACCGTCGCACACAGTTCAGTAAGAAAAGGGTTCCCGCCCGCCTACAGGGCGGTCAGCTGAGTGGACGTGAGGATCCTCACACCGATGCTGCCGGGCATCTCGTCAGCCATCTGCTGACCTTGCTTCCTCAGCTGAAGCCTCTGAGGCTCCGTGGAGTCCTTGGTGGACCCAGACAGAACCACCTGGCCCATGAACTGGTCCTTCACCGCATTACTGTTCCAGACCTGAGAACAATTTAAACTATATTACTGATAGTGTGAAGTAGAGCAGCATATTCCCAATCCTTTCCTGCAGTGAGATAACTTCAGTCATCCTGAGAAAGGCTCTCTCACCTCCACAGTTATGGGCTTTCTGAGCTTCTTCCGGTAGAAAATGCCGCTGGTTCCGAACTCTGCTTCCAAGGTGTCCTTCTTGATGGTGGATCTGACCGACCGGCCTTCACAAGATATGATCACATAGGGATCCGCTCCTGCGTGGGAAGATGTAAAGGTCTATCTCTGCAACACGCTTGTGGAATACAAACTGTTCCAGTTGACTGATTGTTGGTTGGTCCACTCACCTCCTGTACTGTCCTGGTTCTGCAGCCCTTCAACACTGTGGACGTAGACGTGGGTCACAGCTTGCGGGTATCCGAGGAAAGAACTCCAGCATCTTACCTTTGGCTTGTCCTCCGTCAACTCCCTGTGATAGTAGAGGGGAATTCACATTAGACATATCGGAAAAAGACCAATAATAGTAGGAGAAAGGAAGCTTGTTGAAAGTGATGAACACATGAACACAACCATGAGTAAACCAAGTGTAATCACATAGTCTCCACTGTTTAAAACACTCATTTGTGTGTCTTGCATGCTCTGTCATCCATCCATCAGTCTCATTCAGAGC
>CAAKHC010016422.1:24397-35333 GCA_901007825.1 Macroramphosus scolopax | reverse complement strand
TGCTGACATGTTAACTTGTCGTACCACTTTAAAGGTTGTAGGTGATCAGAATTCCTCGGTTCCTTCAGCTCTTTCTGTTAACATCTTTTCTTCTTTTACAACTTAATGAAATCCTTTTCATCCCGGCCGCGCTCGGTGAATTCAGGGAGCGGGTGATAGACTGGTACACAGCGTGCTTTAATGGAAGGGAAAGTTCACATTCCCACCAGCCTTCACTGTTTGCCCGATCGAAATAATGAACACGAATCCACTCAGCACCTCACATCCATCACCCGATGGGCACCGGGCCCTTTGCTAAAGGTCGACTTCCTGACACATTAACCGGCTGGTTGGCAGCATCCAGCGTGACACGGGGCCGTCAGCGACCACGAGGCGGCGCCGGACATTGTTGTGGTTGTTAGGCAACATAACGACATCAAAGAATTAGGAAAACAATATTTGGCTTTCTCTTTTCTTTTAGAACACAAACTGTGAGGTTTGGACCAGGTGAGGAGGTAGGAAGGGTTCATCCTGCATCACGTACTGTCCACCGTGTGTTTGTTGGCACACACAGGTTTGGTTGACGTCTGGCCATGTTTAAATGCCAGCCCATATTTTAACTTGACTGTGAGGGAAGCCGGGCCGATGCTCTGCTACTGTAAACACATGTAAAGGGCGCATACGGTGAAAACATGAAGTGTCTCTGGGACTTCCTCATTCGTCCCCGTGTTCTCGGTCAGGTGGAAGTCCGTCGTTCAGACGGGGAATTAGAAGTGTTTTTGCTCGTTTATAGAAGCGCTTGTGGATCGCATCTCGGATTTCATGAGCAGAGCTGGTGGAAGTCACCACACCACAATCAGCTGCTCAGAGTTTCCGGCTGCTTTTGTGCAGTCGGAAAGAGTGTTGTTGATATTCTTCCTCTGTGTCCATCATCATCATCATTCTACAGAGAAGCTTTTGACTCCAAAATCTATTGATGTTTCATATTCATCATCTGCTTTTGTCATATTGTGCTGATTGCATTGTTTGTATTTAGCCAGAGGACAATGTGAAACCAAACAATCAAGAAATAGAACCAAAGAGCTGGTTTTATAAACTCTGCTGTGTTCAACACCGACATCGAGCTGCACACAGACCGACGTCAGGGCTTAACTGTTATTGACCCTACAAGTTAAAATATCCGTCCTTCTTCTCCTTCATTGCACCACCTCATGAAGTTAACCTCGTCCGTAAGAAGACCGATACGCTGCGTCCATACGATCATGTGCCCGTTGCAGGTATCAGGTCAAGACAGCAGCAGTATCTTTTGTCATCTTGTCAACTTTGACTGACACGTGTGGGCGTGCAAACTGTTTATTACTGTAAATAAAAGGTTGCTTTTGTTAATAATGTTACTGTAGTCTAACAACTAAGTCTTTCTGGCCCTCCTTATATTTTGCGCCCGAAGCAACACCTGTGTCGCCTGTGACACCGGTGTCACCGGTGTCACAGGCCGCCCTGCAAGTACAAGACAGTCACATGTTTTTATGAGACTTAAAAAAGACCCTCATCCAATGTGACAGTCAGAGACTTCAGGAAGAATCCACAATGATCCGTTTCCCCACACGTCAGAAGGATTTACATCATTGAGCCAAAACCAATTCGATAAAAGTAAACTTCAATGACCGAGAATATTATTTGAGTGATTTCATGGCTACACTGAATATTCTTCTCTCTGCGATGACTTCCGGTGTAAACAAATCAAATGAACAGGGTGTTACAGCTGGATGAGTCAGTGTGCCAGGATGTCGGCGGGCGAAAGGACACAAACTTAATTTGCACCAACCTTTCAAGACGCTCAGAGAGGTTCCCTGCCAGATCGTAAGAAGGAGCCTTGTACACATCTGTAAGGTCCAACTTCTTCCTGAAGCCCTTCCTCAGCAGCGGTGACATCCACCTGAGACAAGACACACACATCAACACATCAGGGACATTGGCTGTTTGAAGGAAGATTTTTTTCAGGTTATGTGATATCGATTTGTTTTTAGATTCGTTGAAAACAGAAATACCTCGGACAGAAAAGTTAAACATCTTTGCTGGTCAGTTTTCAAATGTGACTCCTTTGTCGTACAAGAAAAATAATCTCACTGAGCATGTGCAGAGTGAGGGTCGTCACTTGATTGGAGGAATTCAATGTTTTACACCTGTCCTATGTTCCACCTGTCCCTTGTCTCCCCTACTACAGAGCCTTCAATGATGTCATAGGTCATGTCGAAAACGGCTGCAGTGTATCATTGCTGATCTTAAACATACAATAATGTCCATTGTTGAAATTAGAATCCCAGGTGGAATGGTTGCTTAATCTGAAATTAGGATTACTACCCGGCAGTAAACTCTCCTTACATCTGAGAGCGTTTTCTCAGACTTACAACCCCGAGCACATCTTACTTTCTGGGGAGATTTAAATAGTCAGGTGCAGAGTAAGCAGCCTCAAAGCACTGGCTAAGAAGAGCTAATAAAAGAGAACAAGAAAAGAAAACCAAAGTGAATATGGTCCCTGCAATTTGCAGAATATCATCGCTTCCCATCAGTCCACCTGGGCCCAGTTGGAACACCCAACCCAGCCAATAGGGTGATGATGGGCTCCACATAGTACCCATCAAGTACCCATGTTCTCTATGCACCAACCCTGACAACAACCCACTGAACAGCCCATGTTGAAGCACACCTAACCCAGGTGAAGCCTGTAGGAGCCTCACTGAATACCTGGCTGGAACAAACAACCTGGAACCGAAAAACTTCTCAAATTAACCACAAATCAGGTTTAAATGGAAGATCTCGACTAATTTATGGATTAATATTACCCGATCCATAACTGATAGTTCTCCTTACACGTGGAGGAGAAGCTTTAATCTATTTCCCTGGCGCGACGTCTTTACAGCCGCGGCCTTCACTTTCACAATTACGCGATATTTTCTCTTCGTGATGCTTCAGTTAAAACCAGAGACGTTCAGACATCAGATAATATGGAGCTCACCAGAAGAAGTATTTGGAGAGGAAGTTTGCATCTTCCACCGGTGACTTCTGCATCCTAAGTGCGCCGCCAGTTTGGTCTCAATGCACCTGAGTCGTCTCCGTGCGCGGTGCTCACATCTGCGTGTCCGCTCGGAGGATCCGTTCCCGCACGCAGTGACACGGTGCTCGCGGGTTTTATCCTCCACTTTTATGCCTTCTGGTAAAAATGAAATGTCACCGCTCTTCCTCCCCAAAACGCGAGTGTGTTATGTCGGTCCTCGGTGCGTCTCCAAAGTCTTCCTCACTGGTCCCTCTCTCGCCCTCAGTGTGACAGTGAGAGGACAGTCCATCCTTTATGGGCTCGCCAAAACTTTGCAGACACACGCGTCATTTCCAAGCAGACGAGCCGCAGCTTGTGGCTGTGAGGGCATCTGATCCACCCCTCAGCACAAAGATACTGATCCATGGGGACATGCAGGCAATGCGAGGAAGAATGACCAAAAAGAAGTATTATCCACATGAATTTCACTACATTTGTTATATGGTAAGATTTGTCTTTGCTTTCAATTATACTTGTTTGACTTAAATGCATGTAAAGCACATTGTCTATCTATTGTGGATGGCTATGAATAATCTGTGTAAAGGTTACCAACACACAAAATGTCATCTCACACTCAGAGTATTAGTGCAGAAAAACAATCAACAAAAAACTGCTAAACATTTACAACTATTGTCGACATGACAGAATAAGTTCAAGCAAAAAAAAAACTGAGGAACTTTAACTCTTCAGTATATCAACATAAATAATAAGATGAATATAAAGTGGATCCACAATGAGGCAGGTCTACTGACCCACTTCATAGTGCCGAGCTGTGCCTTTTTATTTCAGTCCGCTCAGCCGCCTCCCTATCATTCACAAAACAGCAGAAACAGTTCCTGCACATTTAAATTAACTTATTTATTTTTATCAGTTTCAGGCTACACACAGTTTCAGGAGAGGGAGGATCAAAACCTTCAGGCATTCCACAAGGGAACAGAGATAAATTGTGAAGATGCAGTAAGCCTTTGGTTTCGGAGTTTAGCTCCAGCCTCAAAACTGAGTCTTATCTATACTGTCAGCACTTCAGTTTTATTTCCTTCGAGCCACAGGTTGGTTCAGTCTGTTTGACTGTGCAACAGGAAGGCAACCTTCTGGCTATGCACAGTAGTGAGCTTGATTTCCTCCCCCTATGTGCCCATGAGGATGACCAGAAGTCTTAATGTATCTCTGACGATTGTGTCTTAGCAGAGAAATTTCCTGCTGAGGAATAAACCTAACCCGTGTGTATCTGCACAAGTAAAGGGATGAGGAGAATAACATGAAGTCAGGTTCTTGGTAGCTGAAGGAGGGTTAGAGTATCAACCTTGACAGAGGAAACAGTGACCTCATCTGGGCATTTATTGTCCTGTGCAGCAATAACTGTTAGTTTTCTTTTTATCTCCAAGGCGTCACACATACACACAGAAACCAGTCTGAAAGAGAGGAATCACACAAGAAATTGTATCAGTTACTCATGTACAGTACAGTTAAAGCCAATAATGACTAACATGCAACGCACCAAAGATTCAATTGTGCATCTGTAAATGCACAAATATTTCAGAACTACATTTTAACTGAAGTTTTGTAAAAATTTGTCGTGTTTTTTTTTCTGTTGACAGACAAAACAAATGAAGAAGAAAACACAACCACCTTGGAGGAGGTAATTAAAGGCATTTAGTTGCCTTTCATTTAGTCAGGATTATCAGAGATTAAACACGGAAGTATACATTTTTTGGCTACTCAGTCCCGATATGTTAATTTTGTTGTTGATGTTCACGCGCCTGTGTGAAGTAGTTGTAGCTCCTGTCAGTTCCTATATTGTTCTAAATCTATTTTTTTACGAACTACATTTGTAAAGATTGCATTATGACTTGTTTTTGCATTCCCAGTCTTGACTTGGGACTTGAGACCTTTGGACTTGCAAAACATTGACATGGTCCCGCTGCTGACTAGTATAACTTATATCTAAATTAACTAGATTTCAATAATATGACTATAATGAATAGAAAACTGTCCACCAAAATGAGTTTTACAGCAAGACAAACATTACTACCGAAGAGGATATTTTGAAATAAAATTTTTTGATTACCTACTATTTTTCTAATTTCTCAATTTAATCTCATAATTCAGATTTTTTTTCCCCTCAGAATTAAAAAGAAAAGAAGTCAGAAATCTCTTATTTTTTTTACATTGGCCCTAATCCTTCTCCGTACATTACAGATACCAACAACGCGTTCTTAATGTTTACGGTTCTCTCAACAACGTGAGGTGTGTTCGTTTATTGGTCCGATGCTACCAAGCACCGCCCACCGCCGGTCTGCAGCGCTGCCACCTATCTTGAGTAGATGTGACCTGATGGTTGCTGTCTGCGCACCTTCCACGGCTGAAGTTCATAGACAATAAATATGGCAAGCTTCCCGGCTGGAGACGAAAGCGACGCCAGCAATGACGAGTGGGATATCGGTGGTTGTGATAAAACGTCTTCTCGCACCCAGGTTATCTATAAAATGTGTTAAAAATATTTCCTCACACTTCTGTCCTCGTGCTAAAGAAGTGGACGCTACCGTTAGCTTGCTGTAACGCAATCGACGTAGCTTACTAGCTAGCAAACATAAGCTAATGCTAGCTTCGTAGGGTTCAAGTGAAGCTGCGTCATTGCTTGTTTTGCGACAAATTAACAGGAGCGCCCCGAACACCATCACGAACGACTAAAATATACGTTTGTGTATATCACTACAGAACAGTAGTGTAATTGTAGTGAAATGCTTGTAACTTAACGTCAACCCTAATATTAAGCTTGGCGACACTATGCCGCTCTTTTTTCACCTGTCCGTTCCATGGCCAGACTTGAAAATGCGCACAGTTCAGTTACGGTAATATCAGCTATCTTAGCCCGCGTAAAGTCAACTGTTTTAAATGTCCCCAGTATGTTGATCCCTCTAAATGTTGAGTCGTTATTTCTGTGCTTTACGTGAAATAATAATTTAACCAACCACATATGTGGAATTGATACAAACATTGGGGGGCTCTTTTAATGCGCACCACTCAATCAAAGCTAATGTAGAAATGCGCAACGTTAATTCGTTTGTCCATGATCTCGGTAGTTTTTGTTTACTCCTGATGATAGTCAGGCGTCAATAAAAAAAAACTGACGGGTAAAAACACAAACCCCTCCAATCCTGTCAAACTACTGTACTTTGTGTGTCAGAATACATTGTAAGTCGTGCTGCAGAGATGTCCTGCTCTGCACATCATATATCTCCACAATAATCACGTCAAACTCATCTTCATGTGTTTTTCATAAAAAATTCGAATAATGATGTAAAACCTATAATTCCCTCTGATATCGCAAGTCATATCGCAATTGCAATATCAGACAACATAATTGGAATGACATACTTTTTCGAAATCATTCGCCCTTCTGGTTTTGCAGCTCCTATATGGTGGATGTTATCTTTAAATCATAGTTGTAATGGATTCATTTTGATCTTTTCCCAATGTCACAGAATGTGGATGCTTTTGTGCCATGGGCAGAAGATAATGTGTCATTGTTGAAAAGAGCCATCAAAGAAGGAAATATTGAAATGGTTGAAAATCTGTTGGACAATGGTAAGGACTCCACATTTCTGCACGACACAGTAGCAATTGATTTCTTTGACTCCCTGGGCATTTATTCACATTGAAACCCAGTCGTCATTACAATACCATATTCTGATCTTTCTGTTGGGGTCAGGCATGGACGTGGAGATGAAGCTCAGCTTTGGATGGACCCCTCTTATGTGTGCTGTTGATGTGGCTAATTATGATCTGGCCAAAGTGCTACTGGACAGAGGGGCCAATGCCAGCTTCAGCAAAGGTCAGACCCTTACAGATCCTTTCTATGTAAGAGGTGTAATCTTTTCTTGTCAGATGTCAGTCGAGGTAGGCTCCTTTAGTACGAGTAGACGGTATCCTACAATATCAGAAAGCATTGCTCCCACGGTGATCCCCAACCCTGACATTGCAGTAATCTACAATAATCTTATGCAAGATTGTAATTGGCCAGTTGGAGGCGTGCCTCCAACTGACCTCCTTCCACTTTATTTTTTATTTCCTCACCTGTTGCAGCCAAAGACTCTTTGGAACCAATCAGGCCACTGCTCCAAAACGCTTCATCTGACATTACTTAACGGTGATGACGCCAAAGAGGAAATCTTGCAGAAACACCCCCTCTGATCTTTTGAGTGGTTGTTAGTTCATGCGCACTGCTGCACCCACATCCTAAAGCAGGAGAAATTGAAGGCATCTGTTGGATTTTTGGTCAGTCTGGCAGTGGGGGGTTAAAACTCTCCCACACTGAAGAAGAAGTCTTCAGATATGTTCACATAAAACAGATACGTACTAGTAAGACATGAATTCTGCTGGAATTATAGTTTCTCTCAGAGATATCAAACATATCATTAGATAAAAGTGAGTCAGATATATGTAACATCTAATCTCTTGTGGGGAACATGATGATCTGGTACTCAAGTTAGAACAATAACAAATCCTCTCGTGTAATTTTTGTTATTTTTTGTTAGCTTATCTTGGTGCTAGAATTTAGGCTGTTGGCTTTATTTCTCTGTAGCATTACAAACGGTCAGAGCTCCACCTTTTTAAAGGTGCAATTATAGCTTCACACTCCAAACCAATAGGGGGCGCCATATTATCAACACAAATAATCACAGGGTTTACAGGGTCAAGTCAGTAAACTGTGGGTAGTATCTTATGTTTTAAATAATGCTGTTTAATTAAAGCTCTGGTTCCCAAAGTGTTATTGTACTCTCTGTCACTGCCGCACTTTTGAGACATTTGCATTCTTCATTTTCGTGGGAATCCACTTGAAGCTCTCCCGTGGCCTCTTGGTCGGGAAACAGCTGCACGAGTCAAGCTGTCCATATCTGATGTCTGAATTCTCAGTCCAGAATGCAGAGTCAAACTGCATGTTACTGATTTCACATGGTCTCTGCATCTGCTGCTCGAGGCCGGGTGAAGGAAACAATTAAACAGGAGGGGTGACGTGTGGTCACGTCCTGATGGCGTTTATCCAAGCGACGAGGCTAATTGGAGGAATGCATTGGGCTGATTGATAACGGTCACCACCACCACCACCGCTGCTGCTGTCGTAGCCCACTCACCAATTCTCAAGATTTATTTACTCCAGCCCTGTGCAGACGAGAAAAAAACAGGCAGTCTGGTTTACACACAAACACAATATAAACATGCACAAAGACACAGTAACCTATATACAGATGTAGAGGCCCAGGTGTTTGTGCACACACTAACATTGTGACCCACACAGGTTAGGGACTCAGTCATTGCCGGAACCAATCAGGAATCGAGTGCATTGCCGTGGGTCTCAGTCCTGCTTTATCAGGCTGTGATAAGGAGACAGCTCCTCTGAAGTAAAGACCTCCACACTTCCTGATGGCAGATAAACTAGTATTAATCTCCATGGCAGGAACTTGTCCAGGTTCATCTCCTTCTTTCTTATTACAGCATGATGTTTGACTTCCTTTTTTGTAATGGAAAAATCTTTTGCCAGATTAATTACTGTTAATACTTTCATTATTATTTCCCCTAACTTTCCAAATGAATTAGAGAGGAGTAGCTGCGTCATTACCTTTTTTCTACATCACCACGGTTCACAAGCCATGTTAATGAGAGCAGGGACTGGATTAGAACATCAAACCTTTAACGTTGTTTTTTCCCTTAAAAGGCAATAATGTTCCGAGATGAGCAAAATGTGATCGGGGCACTAATGTGTGTTCGTCTGCAGATCACTGGACGGTGCTCATGGCCGGCTGCATGGCGTCCGCAAGTGAAGACAAAATCACTCGCTGTGTGGAGCTTCTGCTCTCCAGAAACGCAGATCCCAACATCGTGTCCAGGTGAGAGGGGTTTCACGTCATATTGTTTTATGGGATATTCAACACAGTACTCGCTGTCTCCTGTTCATATGAGACAGATCAGACTGCTAACGGTGGATGCTTGATTCCGATCTTGTGTAGATGTCATGTGGCAGCATCATGCAGCAGAGTGTTGGAGTGTGTGTGTATATTTGTGTGTTTTGTATGGAATGTCCTGTTATGGCGTGTGCATGTACAGACTGGCATCAGACAGACAGACAAACAAACAAAGAGTGTAAGTGGTGGCTGGGCGAGTTTTGTTTTCTTCTTACACGCTTCGAGGAAGCAAGAATGATTTTTGGTGATTTTAAAGTCTGTGTTGTTGTGCAGCACATTTCTGTGAGTGGTGAGAGTTAAAATCTGTCCGTCTCTGACTCACCTGTGAGGTTTGATTTTCCTGCGACCAGCCGACCAATCACAACTTTGCTGTCATTTCTCCATACAACGTCCCAGCTCGGCTTCGCGCGTCCGCCCAGTGCTGCTTTGATCTGCATGTCCATGACAGCAGTGCTATCCTGAGGAAGATAAACTAGGAAATATTGTGTTTTCATCCCAGTTAAATAAAGCAGATAACTTAACGTCACATGCTGCGGCCCCACTCCAGACAAGGACAAACACCATGAGACCCTCCATCGCCTGCTGCGGTGACTCTCAGCGGTCAGCTTCAGACCCACATTCACTGACTTGCACTATGAATTAATTCACTACATAAATTTCGTAAAAGTGCCCCAATGAGGACCAAGAGAGGATCTTCTAGACGTAATCCTGCAGCCCTCTATAGCTTTATTATTTAGCCTTCGTTAACCGCTGCCAGTCCATCACTGCATCTCTGTTCTGCACGTGCTCGACACACCAGCCCCTGAAACCTCCTGGCACATCCTGGATGTTGTAGCAGGAGTGAAATTGATCAGTTCCTTTCCAGACAAAATATTTGAAAGAAACGTAACAAGACACAGAAGGGAGGAGGTGGTGAGGAGGATGAGGAGAAGAATGAGGTTCATGTGCGCACAGAGAATAAAACGTCCTCCTTCTCGTCATCTCTTACGTCTGAATATCAAACCAATGATTAACACCAGCTGCCGATTCCTTCTGTTCTAGTGTAAACAACCGTCGTCTGGGAGAACGTGATGTGGGGTCCGTTAGTCTATTTGTTCCACATCTTTTCTGATCGCCGTTGCATTTAGGCTGGAATGTGCTCTCCCAGCTGTGCTTATGTGAACATGCACAGTGGTCGTACAGAGATGTTTGTTATGGCTGTTTTCTTTCTTGCTGAGTCCCCTGCAAGCCGGTTTCAGTTGTCGATGTTCTTAATAGAGGGCGAGAGAGAATCAATGTGCTGCATGCAACTCTACAATCAATCAAATATGATTTTCTGTGGACCTTGAAGTAACTACTACTACGTACGGCCTCTCCTGCCTGATGCCAGGAACCAAGTTTACTTTGGATTGTCTGCATCTCAATGCCGTTTATGGGGAAACTGCCGAAACCTCCAGTCTGAAGGACACAACACATGCAAAATACACTGAAGGCAGCATGGGAGCAACCTTGGTAACTTACCAGCAGCAAATCAACCCTCCAGGCAAACAAAGGAGGACACAGGACATGACAGCAAGAAAAAAAAAAAAGAAGAATGACGCCTGAGATTGTTTGGTCGAAGAGGAAGTGAGGAGCAGAGGAATGTGTCACGCTTGTCACTGCTTCTTTTTGTTTGAATTCTCATAAAACATTAACTTTTTTTTTCTTGGAAGTAGATATGTCGTTGCTCAGTACCTGAGGTTTCACACGGTTCGACAGACGTCTCCTCTACTCTACACACTCAGTTACAGAGAACTTTAAATGTCACAAGCTCCTGTGAGCTGTCGTAGTTTCAGCAGGTCCGATGAGTCTTGGTACCGACCTACTTGCAGCAATTTACACTTGACAATAATGATGTTTTGTCGTCCTTCCTCCCAACAAT
>CAAKHC010016422.1:0-21265 GCA_901007825.1 Macroramphosus scolopax | reverse complement strand
CTAAAACAGTCCTTCCACCTCCCGACACATCAGAGTTACAGCATCTCCATCCCTCTACTTGATCAATGACTGTTACATGGTGTACATTTTGAACGTGATATAAATGTCTAGTACTTACTTTGAGATAAACTCTCTGCCACTTTCTCAGTGTGTCCAAGCTGGATGACGTGGAGCTCTTCCTGCACGGCCTCGACCTCGGCTACCTCGCCGAAATCATGAACGTACGTACAGATGCTGTCTGAATCCTGCACAAAGATTACGATGCATTAATGTCAAATAGCAGCATATGTTACTTTATGAGCACAGCTGCATGATTGGGAGACATTTAGCTTTATATTAGATTAAATGTGTTGGATTATCTCAGCCTGAATTACACCAGAGGCTCAATGGAAGTTTTACACCCTATCTTTTATATGTGGACCTGGT
Organism: Macroramphosus scolopax; assembly: GCA_901007825.1. Lineage (NCBI taxonomy): Eukaryota > Metazoa > Chordata > Actinopteri > Syngnathiformes > Centriscidae > Macroramphosus > Macroramphosus scolopax. The sequence continues at coordinate 20,839 of CAAKHC010016422.1, read as the reverse complement.
TTGACGTATCATCACTGCAGGGTAAAGGCCTCATGCAGGTACATCTGGTTCAGGTGATGGCGTCGGAGGCAACTGTAAACGTTTTGATTTGGTGAATGCGGAGGGATGGTTCTCTTCTTCTGATCGTTTTTTTTTTCACAAAGGAAAATGACATCACCTGGAGCTACCTGCTGACCATGGACAGGGAGGACCTGGAGAAGGTAGAGTGGTGGCTGTAACATCTGTGTTGTCTGTCAACTCTTTAAGGCTTTAAAGACAAAGATGCCATGGAAGAACATGAAACTTTAAAGCATCGCCGGGTTAACCTGGTTCCAGACCAGTAGAACCAGCATGTTGCTTCTGAACCTGCTGGAGTTGCAGGTTACCTGAAGGTTTTTTGTGTTACTCCCCCGTCTCATAGGCTGGTGTCACAGACCCGGCGGACCAGCAGAAGGTGCTGGGTGCTGTGCAGCAGATTCGACAGGACAACGTGGACCTGGACACGATCAGCCAACTGGGAGTAGCTGACAGTGGGTAGGGACGAACGTGTTCTAAATCGAGTAATATCTGACACATAGTTGGACAAAAGTTTTCCACAAAATCGAGAGAACCAAAGTTGACTGTAGCAGCCAAAATTCAAACACTTGTCAGCCACACACCTTAAACCCTCCCCCACCACCAGCTCTCCTCCATCTCCCCCTTAAACACCCCGTCTGTCCTCCCCCACTGGAAGTTGTCCATCAGCCTTATGAGCATCTCACTGTCCTCCCCCCCCTCCACCATTGAGCCAGGCTCTAATGGTTTAAGCGGAGCTGTAATGATTTGTAAGGTGACGGGCGATGAGAGGTTGCAATGAGCAAAAGGAGTCATCTCACTGCACCCCATCACTTCATGAATCCTCCGCAGAACCGGGCTCACTGGGAGCATCCGCCCTCGCCTGCCAGATGAGAGATGACAGTCCAATAGGGAGACGGGTGGAAGGTGACCAGACCTCCCTCGGAGCTCCAGCAGGGTCTTTATACCACACTGTAAATAAATGAAAATTATATGACAACTAGAAACATTTCCTGTCATATCCTGAACCCAGGAAATGAACCCGACCAGTTATAGTTGATATGACACCCTGTCGGCTCTCAGCTCTTCCTACAGGTGCTGATCCGTTGAGTGTTCGTCCCCTCAACAATCCTACAGAACATAATGCTGTTTTCATCCACAACCCCGTTGATCCCATCGGGGTCCCATCATCACTCTCCCCTAGACAAACTAACAGCGGAGGGAAGGGAGGTGAAGGTGCAGCATGGGCTGCACCCTGACACTGTTTACTCGGCCGTCTGACAGAGTACGAGGAGGACTGGCTGCCCGGCCCCCCCCCCCCCTCGCCAGGGGAAATGTACCATTAAGATAAGAGCTATCAATATCCCACAGGACCGAGGGGATGGCAAGAGTGGGACGGAGCAGTTGATGAAAATACATAACTAATCAAGATGTTTTCAGGGAGGGATGAAGGCCTGGGTGAGTGCAGGGAGGAGGTGGGGAGGAGGTGGGGGGGGCACCTGCTCTGTGTTCTCTGGAGTCCCCAAAAAACAGATTCACAAATTGTAATCACAATTCACACCTTAAAAAAACTTTAAAGCAGAGGATGAAGATTTGTCCTTGAATAAACAACGATCAGTCCTTCATGTCTTGCAGGAGTGAGGAGCTGCATAATTACCTGATTAGTGTCCTGCAGCAGTGCTGCTACCTGACGGAGTCGATACAGGATGTGAACAGACGTTTTCCCCGGCAGGCCTCTCAGGTACCCGGAAGTATGGCTGCCAGTTCATGCCGGCCTGCTTAGTATTGTTTTCCTCCTAAACACCTGTTTGGTTAAGTAGTTTAATTATTCACTCCTTGGTCATACATCGTACATGAAGTCATGTCTGGTGTCCCTGCAGATCAAACCTTTAACTCTTCTTCTTGGTCTCTCTTCATCTTCCCATGCAGCTCGTCTACCCACTGGACACGAATAAGGAACTCCAGACTATCTGCAACCAGTTGGTGGTCCAGACCAAAGACCTGCAGAAGGAAGTCAACTGCCTCCGCAGTCTGCTGCGTCAGGTCAACACACACACTGCTGAGCTGGTACTTCCTCTGCTTGATGCTGCTGCTGTGAACTTCAACTATAGGAACTTAACTTGAGCGAGTCATTATATTTGTGTATTATCATATTATAGATATGAAACATAGATACTTTATGCAAGTCAATAATAATGTTTCATGTACGCTGCAGACCGGTAAAAGCAACATGACTAGAACACGTTTGTTTTTCGGTGTCGGCACATGTGATTTTTGACGAGCTGCAACAGGTTTGTGCGGCGAGTGCTTGCATGTGTGCACCTGACTGTGTGTGTGTGATCTGCACTGCGAGAGGAGAGAGTCTTTTCCTCACAGCCCATAAGTCAGCACGGCTGTGACACGGAGCTGTCAGCACGCAGACGATGAGGCGGAGGGATGAGGGAGAGGGGTGCACAGGGAAACCAGGGGGAGGACGCAGGTTGGTGGTGGGGTGAGGGAGTTGAAGAGGGGAGAAAGGGCTGATGGGTTGAGTTGGGGTTGTGGGGGTGATCTAGTGGCGATAGGGGAGTTCCTCGCTTGTGTCAAACAGGAATCTGACGGCCAACGGAGCCCGTTTGGACTCACTGGCTCGCTGCCTGGGGGGGGGAGGATCCCACACACCCGGAGTCCATCTTGTGAAAGCTTGTCTTCTGAAACACAAACCGTATCTGTTGGAAATCTTTCACTACACCTGCTGTGAAACACGCTGCTGGATTATGGGACTGCTCTTCAAAACAAACACGGGAAAGTAATGAGTGAAGTTTATCACTGCCACCTTGTGTTGAGCTTCAAAACCGAGACTCCTTGTGGGAACAGAACTAAACAGAAAGTAGCAGTGTCTTTCTAGAATGTGATGAAGCTTTGATTTTTATACAAGTGTGTGGCTGTTTGCGCTTATATACCAACTTTATGTGACATAATCAGCAGCAAACAGAGAGAAAGCTGACTGGCCTCTGCATCCCTTTGACCATCATGATGTTTGTCCTCATGTGGGGGTGCTGGGTCCCTGTTCTCCAGCAGCCTCCCTCTTCACCAGACGTTTCCCCGACTGATTCCGTCTGCGTGTTCCTGTCCTATCTGACAACTCTGTGCAGCTCTCCTGGAGGAATGAGACAACAATACAAAAGCGCAAATCAATAGTTGTATTCATTGTCTATGAAGGAGATGAGCTATTGAAAGGGAGACTTTATACATTGATCCCCCCCCCTCTGTGTCTCACTGACAGGTATTCAGACGCACAAAGTGTTTACAAATCTAGAATCAAGAAGTCGTAGAAACGTTTGTTCTTTGCAGAAACCACAAGTTCAGTGTGGTGTTTACCAGAAGAGAAGTGGAAGTGTTCCCGTCTGATGACGCAGCGTCAGTGTGACACTGTGTCATCCTTCCGACTCCGGAGTTCATCAACACCACTGCTCCTCTGACTCGGCCACCACACGTCTCTCCACTCGCATGATGATTCCGTTTTGGCGCGGGAGGTTCTGCAGACTCAGGTTTAGCGAGTCACACTGTGCTGGCGTGACGAGACCAGACGTGGCCTCACACTTTGAATTAAAGAAGGTCTCCTGTTTTTCCCATTTAGGCCTGTAAAGTCAGATCAGTGAACTGCACCAGGTCACGTTGCTCCGACTGGTTTTCGGTGTGTTTCTCAAGTGCATCTCTCCTCCTCTCTCAGCTGGACGAGGCCACAGATCGCTGTCGACTCCCTCAGCTCAGCTCCCGGGGCGAGAGGAGGACCGGTCCCCTCACCAGGGTCGCACTGGGGACACTTGGAGCCACCTTCCTCTTCCTCCTTTACAAGGCTGCCGGTCGCCTGGTTTTAACTGCACGTTCTTCGTAATGACTGCTAATCACAGACAGAAGTGTCCTTCAGTTAGTTCATTTTAAGACGTTGGTTATTTGTTGGGTTCTGAAAGGACTGATACGTTTTAAAACAGGTGAATTTGTTTTATTTCCGCTCCAGTGATTTATCTTTGCTCCGACTTGTCTTTGTGTTAAGTTCCTGATTCTTGTAACGTTGTTTTATAAGAAGGGATAAAGTCCAACGTTTCTCTTGAGCAGTTTTTCTTCTTGTACATTCACACCCAGGTGGATATCGAGGTGTTGATGAAGCACGTTAACAGAACTGTTCAGGCCCAGTTAAAAGACGGTCCGACCTCCCGTCGGTGTGAACCAGCGGTGATTAGCTTAGCTTAGCTTAGCATAAAGACTGGATGCAAAGGAAGACCGGTGGCCTGGTTCAGCCACAACGTTTAAACATTCACCTAACAAGTGGTTACAGCATGCGACAGTCCCTAAAACAATATATTTACTCTATTTTTTAATACAAATTAAACACGTTAATTTAAGGGCTAATCAGCATCGAAGCTACAGAGCTAGCCGCGCACTGTCATGTCTCCTAGGAGACGCAACAGTGAGTCATTGTAGCACACAGCTGCTGTAGCTGTACCGGAGGGCTGCACCTCCACGTCGGGAGCTCCTCACCCGGCAGCCACGGACAAACATGGAAGATACACGCGCCCTGTTTGCAGTGAGTTATGTAGCATCATGGCCCTGATCCGCCACCCTGCGGAGGCTCAGGCTGAGGACGACTTCCTTCCTCGAGGTTAGAAAGCGTCAGCTGTTTTTCATCATTGGCAAACTTCAATCAGATTTGAGGTGTTTGGCAGGTAAACTGGTCGTTGAGGACAAACTACTCATGTAATGGGATTTAAATATCAAAGGCTTATTACAAACAAAGATTGTGTTCAATCGGGTGAGAAGAGCAGAGAGAGCTCTGCAGCTCCTGGTTGTTTTATGGGTTTTCTTCCACGGGGATCATGGGAACAATCCAATTTGCCCATTAATCTCATCTGGTCAGGGTCTCCAGACCTCCACATACACCCGGACCAGATCAAAGATGGAGGAAATGCCGTGTGACAGTGGTACAAATTTCCCCGAGAAACTTCAAAAAGGCTGTGATGGATAATCCAATGGAAATGGACACATCACCTTTAGGTGCTGCTTTGGGAGAATCGGTGCGTAATTCTTTCTCTTTTTTTTTCCAGCCACCATTCCTGAGTTATTAGTTGGACTGAGTGGTGGTTTGTACAAGGCTGTAAAATAACAATGCGTCATGGTTTTGGGATCAGAAATATTTGGCACCTGTGCAGCAGTTGGGCCTCTAACTAAAGCAAATCCGAATTTAACCGGACGACTTTTAATGTACAATTTACCGAAATGTTCGATTACATCTAAAATAAAAACTCAGATTTTTTTTTTGCATCCCGTTGCAAAAGGAAATGCAATGTCATTTGGTCATGCAGGGTGATCTATTTATAAACATATCACGTACAGAATTGACCACTGTTCCTGAAAATGTATTTTGTATCTCTTTACGCACGCGATCATTATCCGGCGTGGTTGTGATTAAAAAAAAACCCTTACTAGCTACCCAGCAGGGTATAAAGGTGAACCGGTTATTACCATCATTTGAGTCTCAGTGGGGTGTTTGTGGAGGATGACTCGTCCCACAGCCGGCTCCTTCCTCGAACGCGTCGCTTGGACCGCGTCTCTGGACGCGGGCCAAAGCCTGTCTGGTGTCAAACCAGCCTGAACAGATTCTCTCAGACATCTCGTTTCTTCACCTCATTCCTGAGACGGGACTCTGCCCACCCCTTGTGTAAAGCAATTTAAACCTGATAGCGCATCATCTGCCTCTCAGCCACTGAACCTCTGCGGACGCACCACAGTCGCTCTTTTTACTTTCCACTTTACGCACTTTGCCGCCGCGCACAGCCTCATCCAGACATGGTTCCCTTAACGTCTCCATCCGCCGCCGTTCCGCGATGGTTCACTTTTTAATCCAGTCTTTATTTTTGGAGACTCACCCCGTGCTCCTGTTGTGTTTCTACTTGCTTTCATCCGTGGAAATGCTCCGTCCAGTTCCGTGAATGACCAAATAAGTTTGGTTAATATGAACTTATTGCCAAGTGGAATATGTTTTTATTTATCTGTAGCAATCTGCTGGCTGACGGCCGAGGTCGATGCGTCCTGGTGGTAAGTACTGAACATGTTTTAAATGTAAAGAAACATCGAAGCTCACGTGTTGAATCCGTGTTTCACCTCCTGTTTCCTTATTGTTAAATAAATATCTCTAAATATCTTAATTACATTCAATACTGTAACACAACTGCGTTTTTTTCTGTTATTAATGAGACTTTTCCCAGAGATTCGGTGTCAGAAATCCCCTCCACGCTTTAATAACTGTTATTCCTGTAGGTTATTACAGACCGGACGGATGGACGGAGGCTTCCAGGATAAACTCAATCTGAGATCACTTCATTTCTCTTCATTTGCTGTCTTTCTCTTTTGGTCTCTTAATTAATGTTTGCAAAGGTTTTCCGTTCCCAGATTCCAGACGGACCTTCAGATCTGCTGCGACACAGCGAGATGATTCCTGGAGGATCATTTTCTCTTTATTATTATTAACTTTGTGCTGCTCACTAATCACTTAGGAGAATCTCAACTCAAACACGTCTTTCGTCATCTTGTTCTTCAGGTACTTGGGAAGTTTGGAGATTACAGCAGATGTTTTTAAATATTCCTTCATTGTCTCGCTGCTTTCTTTCACTTCTCTTCCGTTTGCTGGTGTTTCTGTACCTGATCTGATGTCTTCCGTTCATCTGTTCATCCATCCATCGTCTACGTCGTCCTGCCTCAGTAAAACCGAAGGAGAACCCGGTGTGTGTGCTCTGCAGGTACATGGGCACCCTGGGCTCCCAGGTGATGTGCGACAACATCCCCGGTCTGGTGAACAAGCAGCGCCAACTGTGCCGGCAGCATCCCAAAGTGATGCAGGCCATCGGCGCCGGCATGAAGGACTGGATATCCGAGTGCCAGCACCAGTTCCGCAACCACCGCTGGAACTGCAACACCATGGCCCGGGACAACAACCTGTTCGGACGCCTGCTGCTCCGCAGTGAGTGGAAGGGAACCGTGAAGGCCGGGAGGTCGACTCTGTCACTGATTTATAACCCGGCCATCGTCCTGCTGCTGTAGTGTCCTTGAGCAAGTCACGGAGCAGATCCCAGCTCCGGGGCTGCAGCTGGTTGGTTGACCTCTGACCCTCTGTGGGACAGGCACAAAATAAATGAGGGATTAGTAAGAAGATCTTAAATGAAGATGTTGGTCACGTCGGCCACAGAGTTGTTTAACTTCAGTGGGTGTTTGTTAGCAGTCAGAAACTGGGCTGATGGATTCAGCAGAACAAACGTATCCTACTTTGGATTGGTGGTGGAGGTTTGTGACTCGGACCAGGAAACATCCTGGGGAGTCATTTTATCAACCAGTCAATGATTGTGGCGGCAGGGATGAGATGAAGAGCAGAACGTGTTCTTATTCATGATGATGATGATGTCTTCAGGGTTTATCAAGTATAGAAAGTTGGTGTCACGCTAAACGCCAGCTTGTGTTTCCATGTCTTTGTGTGCAGCCGGCAGCTTTTCCTGCGTCTGCGTCCAGCGATTCTTCACATCGACAGAGATGTTTGACTTTAAGCATCAACTGACAATTCCAACAGTTTTTCGGGGTGTCGGGTAGATTTACTGCGACACCGAGGCTTTCTGGGAAAGATTGTTCCCTTGCAGATCTGTTGTCTCTGAGGTCGGATCACATTCCGCACCGCGTCTCACTTTACAGTTGAACATTCATCATGTCGGTGCAGCTGAGCAGCTGAGCAGCATCTCGGTCTGTCGGGGGGGAAACACGCCAGTCAGAACTCCATTATAGTGATATCGGTATACAGACTCAACAACACGTTCAAGGATGGAAAATTAATGGCAACGATCTACGAATTATGTTGTAAATGTGCTGCCCAGCAAAGCAAGACGATTAAAACGACTTACAAAGTTCAGTTAATTCTGAAGTTCTCCAAATTTGAAAGTGATCCTCAGCTGGTTATTAAATCTGTTTACGTTGATCTGTTGACGCTTCTATAGACTGTATAAAAGAGTTGGCGAGGGCCACTGTGATGTCATCCAGTGGTTTGCTGATCACTGTTTTGAAGCCTCCGATATGCCGTCGCCATCTTGCTTTGCTAGACGAGCTGTTGGACGTCGACTCGTTAGGAGAGAATCTTTGCTGGGGTGTTAAAACAAGTGACATCATGGCTCGTTGTCTTAAAGACTCGGACTCGCCCCCTGCTGGCTGCTAATGCAACTCCTCATTGGCTTCACTTTATAGGCCCCTCCTACTTCTTCTCTACAGTCTATGGTTTTAAGAAGGGGGGGGGGTTAAAGTAATAGAAAATAACTAATACAAAGGGAACACTTGCATCAGTTGAATTCTATTCCAATTAATCCAACAAGTGTTTGATTGGGGTCAGAGGTTATGGATGTTTGTTTGTGTTTGTACGCTGACACAGAGATTAACAGACTTCCTGTCAGGTCAGACGTCACTTGAGGTCCCGGCAGATAAACTCTCCTCTCTGTTGTATTCATCTTGTTTTATTGCTGCTCGGAGGCTCGTCAGGCCCCCGGCGGCAGGATGTTCCTCTCCCATGCCCCGAGGTTTAACCTGCGAGACGGATCCTTCGACTTAGTCCGTTTCATGTCGGGGCCTCTAATCAGCCGTGTGGTATTCAGACCTCCCTGCCGGGGGCCCCGTCAGAAGCTCCTTGTTGTCAATGTCAGCGGGCTAATTTCAAACAATTACACAGGAGTTTTAGCCTCTCTGGTGTCGTGTTCTCTCAGCGTTCTCCTTATTAACCTTATTAGGCACGCTCAACTTAGCTGCTGGACGGGGGGGTGACCATGCACACACACACACACACACTACGGTCACTATGTGTGTGTGTGTGTGTGTGTGTGCTTGCTCAATCATTTGTACTTATTTTTTCTTGTGCAAGTTCGTGTACAATAATGACGTTTGGATCTAGCGGCCGCGTGCACATATGAAGTGATCCGCTCATCACCCATCGTTGGTCAGCTGATGTCCTTCATCGTATGTTTCTCGTCATCGGTCAGGCCAACATCGTCCTTCGCCTCAATCACGCTGCTCAAAGTTGAGATTCTTTTAACCAGCGTCATCAGTAATCAGTAACCGTCTGATCAATAAGTAATAAGGACATCGAAGCTTGGAGCTTGTTTGTTGTTTCTTCTGTTGCATCATAGATGGAGTCGCTACTCTCGATGTGTCTGCTGCCTCCACAGATCAATACAAGAGTTGTTTCTTACTGAGCCTGCGGAGACCAAATCAACCAGCTGTCAACTTATTGTCTGCATAATTGCATAACTATGTCCGAGCTGAAAGGAACCGAGCTGAAAGGAACCGAGTCCGGCCCTGCTTGGCATTATGTTTTTGGTTCGTCCGTTTATTGTGCACGCACACTCACACGCACACGCACACACTGATTCCTCTGATCTCTCATCAGTTACAATCTCTGAGGCCGATAAGAAGTCTCTATCAGGGCGCTGCTGGTAAACGTTTGCAGTTTTTACTTCTTGGCGGTGGATGAAGCGTTTTCACGCCTCACGAGATATAAAAGCTTTTCTAGCCGACAACAAACAAGCATCGGGTCACACAGGCGGCGGCGGCATGTTCATCAGGGATCAAACGCCGTATGATTTCCACCCGTGGAGTTCATTGATGTAGAGAGGTGCACCTGAGGTCTTGAGCCTCGTCCGGTTGTGTGCATGACTCAGACGTTTCGTCCTCCCCCCTCAGGCAGCCGCGAGGTGGCCTTCGTCTACGCCATCTCCTCGGCTGGAGTGGTTTACACGCTGGCGCGGGCCTGTAGCCAAGGCGAACTGGACTCCTGCTCCTGCGACCCCACTAAGAAAGGCTCTTCACGGGACGCCAAGGGCTCCTTCGACTGGGGCGGCTGCAGTGACCACGTAGAGCACGCCATGCACTTTAGCCAGGCCTTTGTTGACGCCAAGGAGAGGAAGGAGAGGGACGCCAGGGCCCTGATGAACCTGCACAACAACCGGGCCGGCAGGAAGGTGAGGAAGCACAGACACCTGTAAGAATGAACTGAGGGCAGCAACTGATAGTTTGAGTTCACAAACCAACATCAGCTCTGAATCCGACCTCCTTCCCGTCCTGCAGGCGGTGAGGCGCTTCATGAACCTCCAGTGCAAATGTCACGGCGTCAGCGGATCGTGCAGCGTGCGAACCTGCTGGCTGGCCATGGCCGACTTCAGACGCACCGGCGAGCACCTTCGGAAAAAGTACAACGGGGCGGTGCAGGTCGCCGTGAACCAGTACGGCACCGGCTTCACCACCGCACACACACACTTCAAACGGCCCAGCAAGAACGACCTGGTGTACTTCGAGGACTCGCCGGACTACTGCATACGGGACCAGGAGTCAGGTAAACCACCGGGCAGCCACCTGCTCATCCTCCTCTCTTTAGTAGTCACTAGTTTCTCCTTCGGGTTGTTTATCAAAAGGTTTGCACAGAAGAGAGAGTTGCTGCAGGAGTCAGGAACTCGACTGCAGTCGAGAGAGATGGAGATTACAAATGACTCATCAATGTGTGATGAGATTAGTATTCATGTTCAGGGAGGAGCGTCGGCGTGCAGAACGTCGCTCCGTGTGTTTGGATTTAATAATCCATCGATCTGGGTACCAGCTCCATGTGAGCTCCTCCATCTCTCCCTGAGGTGTGCTGTGATGTCATCACAGCTGGAGTGTTTTATTTTTAGGAATCCATAAAGACATCAGGCTGTGATTTTAACGGCTGATGTTTTATTTCCGTCTGAATAACGTGCGGTAAATAATATATACGAGGCGTCGAACAGGACAGTGTGTGTGTGAGAGTGTGTGTGTGTGTGTGTGTGTTCCAGAGGAGGTGGATGCCTCTCAGGCAGCAGATGATCCGAGGAGATCGGATATCAGCCAGTTTAAGAACCATTACACACTTCTGTAGGCTGAAACCTGAGAGCACCGCACATCATTATAAATCACCACCGCTGAGGCCTCACACACACACACACACACACACACATGGACGGACGCGCACACACACACACACACACACACACACACGGACGCTCGAGGGCACGGTCGGAGAGCACCTGGACTGATATTTCGGGAACACAAACACACTCACAGGGAGGGAGCTGTGTGTGTTTAGAGCTGATGTGGTGAAGATGATGATGATGATGATGATGATGACGACTCTTTCACTCCCTCTGATTTCAAATTCACTGATAAACGTCGTATTAACATCGGAAGTAAACCGGAGACGGAAGAGCAGCTCATCTAAAATGTATCTGGGAAAAATATTTACAGGTTAAATACTAAAACTGAATGAAGGAATCAGTCCGGGAACCGATCAACAACAATCAATAGAACAATAAAGCTGAACAACGTCGGTTCACACCGAACAAAAACAATCACACACACTTCAGTCCGTGTTTGTGCTTCACATAGAATTGATGAGATTATTGATTGAGGCTTGTGGAATGTCGTCTCATTCCTCCACAAGACTGTGCAGATTTATTTTAGTTAATAAAGGTTCGGTAGAGACGTTGTCTGCCGATCCTGGTTCGATCCCCGGCTCCTCCAGAGGGCCGTCGACCCATGAGAGTGACTGGCTGAATGAGTCGAGCCCTTTGAATACGAGTCTGGAAGGACAACAACACGCTGATCTACCTGAGATCTTCTGGCAGCACTGAAACCATGTAACCTGATGGACCTCCTGATGGACCTCCTGAGGGACCTCCTGAGGGACCTCCTGAGGGACCTCCTGATGGACCTCCTGAGGGACCTCCTGAGGGACCTCCTGAGGGACCTCCTGAGGGACCTCCTGAGGGACCTCCTGAGGGACCTCCTGAGGTTCCAGGGCAGCATTCTGAGAACCAGCAGAGGCTTCACAGCAGGTTTGAAGGCTGTAGGGGTTGTTTACATGAAAGCAGTAGAGGTAACACACACACACGGGCCTCGTCTCTAAAGAGAAGCTGCTTCTGGGACTCACATGAAGACGTAAACTCAGTCAGTCAGTTGATCACACAAATATGATTCAGCATTTTTTCTTGAGACATGTTGAGCAACAGTCCTTGTTCTTTCAACACACACACGTACGTTGAGAAGCCTTCAGACTCTCCTTCAGCCAGGATCCATTCTCACACTCGGAGCCCCCAGAGGATCAGACGGCCCCTCTGCGCCTCTTTAAAGTGTGAAATCAATTTCCCCCGGCCGGCGCGGCTCAGGTGCTAAACTCATCTCTCGGCGCCCCCTCATCTTAATTCAATAAGCAGACGCAGAGAGCGAGCGAGGGCTGCGGGGAAGACTGGCCGTGATGTCACCTCGAGAAGCGAAGCATACCGCGGATGACAGGCGGGCGTGTTGCCAGAAAGGGGGCGGGGCTCCGGGTCGTGCCCAGACAGATTACCTGGCGTGGGGGACAGTGTGGAGACGGTGTACACACTGGGAGGAGCAGAATGTAAACACCAGCACATTCCTGAACACTGTTGGAGACGGTACCTGAAGTCTGATGTGAACACACGTTCTCCTTCAGTAACACTTGCTGCTCACGGTCAGACGGCAGCAGTCAGTCACACCCGCACAGCGCAGCAACAGTCCCGGAGGTTCGATGCTCGAAGGACGTTAAGTCAAACATCTTTAAAAAAAAAGGTTGTGATAAGGTTTTTAAGTTGTTTTCATCTTTACAGTCGATCTCTAACTGTCTTGTGTGTTTGGGTCGGCGTGGCTCAGGAGGTAGAGCGGGTGGTCCAGTACTGAGAGGTTGACTGTTTGATCCCCGCCTCCATCAGAAGCTGCTGAAGTTCTGATTCTGATCTGAATTGTTTACAGCCTTTATAAGTAAAGTATGTTTATGCAAACCTGGGAATGAAGTGTGTGTGTGCTGCTAGGCAAGATTCAGGGGAAAGTGTGTGTGTGTTGTTGCCGTCAGCCAGTCTGCCCTTAAGGTGAACTATCAAATGAACAGCTGATGAAGAGTCGGGATGTCTCCTATCATCAATCTCTCATCTCTCCTTCGTCCAGTGTTCATCATCTCACTCACCCCTCGCCCCCCCTCACCTCTGCCTCATCTTCAGTGTCCTGCTGGTGTTACACTGCGCTCCCATTGGTTCCCAGTAACCAATTAAACTATCTGAATTGTGCTGCCAAGTCACATTAGAGTAAAACCTAAAGGAATTGTAATGATACACTAAGTTCTGGTATTTTAGTGGCACCTTGTGACTCCAGACGGATGCTGGTGGAGGTAACATGAGGACCTCACTGACCTCCACTCTCTCTCTCTCTCCAGGGTCAGTGGGGACGGGCGGACGGCTCTGTAACCGCACCTCCCGCGGCGTGGACGGATGCGAGGTGATGTGCTGCGGGCGAGGCTACGACACGTCGCGGGTCAGCCAGACCGCCAAGTGCGAATGCAAGTTCCACTGGTGCTGCGCCGTGCACTGCCGCGACTGCCACCAGCAGGTGGACGTGCACACCTGCAAGGGCCAGACGTGACGCCTCTTACCCCTCCACCTTCCCCCGGCAGCCATACTGGTTACACCAGCAGCAACACTGGGACACATACTGGTACGAAAACTACTGCGTCTGTACTGATCAGCAGCGTTCACAACAAGAGTGGACGAAGAAAAGAGAAGCAAACGCGAAGTTCATCAAACCTGCATTCTGTCTAACGGCCACCGGGAGGCGACATTTTCTTCAACACAGCGTGATACTCATTTTGTTACATTTATTCCTTATGGAAATACGGTCACCATCATTTCAGGACAGAACGTGACAAACTAAAGTCTTTTATCCATCACCAAGCTGGAAGTGACAATCTAAAGGATCTTTTTACTCCACCTTTAGAGCTCGACGCCCGCTGATCACCCGTCAAACAGAATGTTTTTTGTTAAAATTGCCCCAAAAGAAACCCACCAGACTCCAGGAGCTGCTCCCACTGCCGTCCTCACAGCTTCGGACAATCTACCCAAACAATCTGGCACTGCCCACCTGTTCCTGTCCCTCACACCTGGCTGCAGGACTCTCCCCGTCACTCTGATCACGAGGCGACCTGTCAGCCTTCACAGCGACAGCACAGAAGAACAGCAGTGAGGCTCAGACCTCTGGGTGTTGGTAACTACACAATGTTGTCTTGAGCACAAACCCCTGAAGAAGCAGGTGACATCATCTTTCTGCACCTTCGGGTCCTGCAAACATCAATCAATATCTGGGACAACTTCCTGTCTTTGAGATGGGAGAAGTTGGCCTCAAAGGTTTTCTACCAAGAAGTCCTTCGGTATCCTGAAGTCTGTGATGTTGACTAACAGGACCGGTCACAACGTCCACCTCGGTTCTTGGAGGCAAACTCCTCCCACGGAGAAGGAAGTCTGGAAACATGCAGGATCAAATCGCTCTGTTGGTTTCATGAAGATGTTGAGTTACGTTGTCGCCATCAGCCAATCAAACATCCGTTCTTCCACCTGTGCAGTGTGCAGTTGGATGAAAACACGTAAGGAGGCAAAAAACAAAAGTCCTTGGACAAACATGAAGATCAGACCACCAGTGTCTGCACGTCCATCAGCATCTTCAGCAGGTGATGGAGGTCAATCCCTCACTCGGCTGTCTGACCTCATCAGCAGCTACGTATCAGGAAGAAGCCGACTTGCAGCGATACACAAAAAGTCCTTTATTGGATTTTTTTTGTCTTTTCACTTTTTTTAATGATGCAATCGATCACCTTTTTTTTTTTGTACAACAAAGCAACAGCTTTAAATAATTGAAAACCCCCAAAAATGCAAACCTATCAAATAAAGTCAAAACCAATTCTGAATTCTGTTTTGTCTTTTTGTCTCGCACCTCCTCTCGTCTCAAGTTTGGTTTGAACTCTGTTGGCACAAAGGTGTCAGTCCAACGCAGCGTTCTGGGTTTCAGTTCAGCTGTTTCCAATCCGGATGGAGGTCGGCTCCTGGTCCTGGTCCTGGTCCTGGTCTGGGTCTGGTCCTGGTCCGGTCAGATGCGGGTGAGCTGGTGCCAGAGGCTGGACGGCAGGATGCTCTCCACCTTCTCCATGATGAAGTTCAGAGGAGCGAACAGCGTGCTGAGGAACTGAAGAGAAGACAAAGAATTAGACAACCGGTCTCAAAGAGTCACATCATCATCTGAGATCTCAAATGAATCAAGTCATTCTTGAAGAGAAAGAAACTGCACCCAGAGTCTGGGACGTCTTTACAGGTGAATCCTTCCACAGTATTACACATGGATTATCGATCAGTAAACTCTCAGGTGGATTCATTCCATTAAGTATTCCAGAAGGTAACATGTCTAAGGGATCATCTGTAAGGAGATTTGTTCCTTAAGATGAGCTACAGGGCTGCTCCTTTAACTGTCTCTCAGGGGGGCTCTTCACCCAGGTCGGACGAGGGAAACGGGACGATACGAGCCAGGGGGGGTTCTGTACCGTAGTGGGAGCAGCCGGTTTCCAGCCCTCACCTACCGAAGCGCATGACTGCAGGTGCTATTGGTCCTTAAATCAACGGGTACATTGTGAGTTTTAAACCACAGGCTGATGCTCAGAAAGTCAGCATTCCCTTGTTTGTTACGATCGGGATGAAATATGCAGCCGTACCTTTTAAAAACGGACAAAAGGAATGATTAAAATGTTCCGGATCTCTTTAGACGTATTAACAAGAGACTTTTCTCCACAGCAGCTCTGCCTGTCGGTGCAGCTCATCCTCACGCTGCTGTTTTGGCAACAACCATGGGAGGGGCTGAAGGAGGGATGGGGGAGGGATGGGGGAGATGGGGGCTCCACCCGAGTGATGCCGGGACATGGAGGTTCCCACTGCGTCCGACGGTAGATAAAAGTCATGACAGGGTTGGTGAAGGGGGGAGAAGGGGGGGGGGGAGAAGCCTCTACTGTTCATGCATGAATCTGTTAGATCTTCAAACAGGTTGTCAAAGTGTTTGAACTGTGTGGGCGGCACATGCACGCACACACACACACACACACACACACCCATTGTCCTGTAACGCTAAAGCACAGGTTCGATCACTGCCAAGGCCAATGAGTCTCTCTCTCTCTCTCTCTCTCTCTCTCTAGGAGCTCGCCCACATTCCAGGGGAGCAGCGCTGCAGGGTGGGTGGAAGCGCCCCCCAGTGGAAGTGGCTCAGACTGCGAGATGACATTTCATTATTTCTGTGTGTGTGTGTGTGTGTGTGTGTGTATACTCACAGCTTTAGCAAACACTCCCATGAGTTCAGGAAACTGGTGTGTGAGCAGAGCCAGCATGGCAGTGAAGGAGCAGAGACCGGCGGTGAAGAGGATGAAGAAGGGCAGCTCCTTCTTCGGATAGACCGACACCTCGTGAAACACTGCTTCCATTTGGGACACGCACACACACACACACACACACACACACACACACAGAGAACACACAGGTAGTTTAGAGCAGTATATATATTTTCGGCTCACTGACGATGAGTAAATGTGATGTGTGTCGTCGTATCTGATATCAGAGTGTTTGTTTGTCATGTTGAGCCTCGTCTATTTGCAGGTTGAACCAACAGACAGATCTGATCTTTACAGTCACATTTCTGGGGGTAAACATGGCAACAGAAAGGATTTGAGCATCAGTTCGTCCACAAAGAGACGTCTTCTTGTATCAGGTGCACAGAATAAGAGTAACAAACATCCCGGAGGACAGGACATCTATCAGCCCAGCGCTCGCTGAGAGGATAAGAGGGAGGTTTTGATGGTGTCAACAGCTGGGGGCCGTTGCACAAAACCAGGATAAAGAAATCCAGGATAATTGAGTCAGCGCGGCTTGAACTAGCCTGATCTTGCAAGTTAAAGTAAAATACAAAAACATGAATGAATATAAGAAAGACTGCAATTACAACCAGTCAACAGACTTAAATTAAAGGACAAATGACAATATATCTAATATTTTAATGCAGGATAATTCAAATATATATTATATATAAAATATATATATATTATACATAAAATATACATTATATATATATAATTAAAACCTATTTAGAAAGACCATGGAAATGGCGTAAAATACATTAATTCCTCACAGGATTGACAGTAGAACGACCAGTTGAATCACCAGGATGAATCTTAGCCTGGTTGTTAGCCTGGTCTGGAGCAGGCTAACAACCAGGCTAACAACCAGGCTAACTGCAGAGAATAAACCACCATGGTAACTTGGCCGGGCTAAAGTTATCCTGCTTTCGTGCAACCGACTTGAGGCTTGAGATAACTGATAACATATCCCGGCTTCATCCCTTCTCCTGGTTTTGTGCAGCGGCCCCCCGGTTGTCGTGGAGACGTGTCTGATCAGGTTACTCCGTCTTCACTAGAGTTGCTGCCGTCCTGTCAGATACCGGCACTGGCAACTTTCTAAATGATTAATACTTCATTTGTGGCTTCTCGGGGTGGTCGGAGAAATATGTCGACTCGTGTTGATACCGAGAGGAAGAATACCGCACATTCCTCCGTGTTCAAACCCAGACGTGAGCTGCTGCCGGTGGCAGGAAGCCAACGCAATCAACTGAAGGTTTGTGTGTGTGTGTGTGTGAGGACAGACGAGCTGCCGGGCAGACGACACACACACACACACACACACACCGGCGCACCCTTCAACAGTTTGTCTCACCAGGACTAGAAACAAAACTACTCGGTTCTCTAAAGGTGGAACGATGATTCCACACGAGGACGCTGACATCAGTCACATGGTTCAATCAACCACCGAGTGATGCTGAAGGAAGTCTGATGATTAATGTTGATGAAGATCCAGATACTAAACTTTTACATCGACCATGTTAGAATCATTGAATTCACAACGTTTGTTTGTCGTGAAACAAACAAAAATGGTGGAAAAAATGGGGGTTAGATTTCCTTGAATTACTAAAACTGTTTGTACGGTGTGTCTGGAGTACGATGTGATGAACAGAGGTCCACTGGTGTGTGTGTGTGTGCTGGCGCGTCTCTTACTGGGTAGCAGCTCTCTGTCGGCCGTCTCTGTGCAGATGGGGTAAGGATAGAACAGGTGACCTTTCTCCAGAGGATACGGGATCATTCTGAACGCTACAAACACACAGAACACGTGGAGGTGAAACTGGGAGCTGCAGACAGCTGACGACTCCTTTAAGGATCAAAGGTGACTTCAGTTATATGTGTGTGTGTGTGTGTGTGTGTGTGTGTGTGTGTGTGTGTGTGTGTGTGTGTGTGTGTGTACTCACTGCCCTCCCAGGTACAGTGCAGCAGGTTGAGCGCCCCCTCCACCCTTTTCCAGTGCTGCAGGTGGAAGAAGGCGTAGGCGATGGCTTCGCTGTCGCCCCGCTTCAGGATGTGTTCTGGAGGAAGAATCAGACTCTTCATCTCCAGCAGGTACTGAAGGAGGAGACGAGAGGAGACGGAGGCCGACCGTCAGACAGAAGGAACAAGACGTGACAGAGAGGATGTGATGTCTGCAAGGGTTCCTTCATGTTGTCAGGCCACACGGCCACTAGAGGGCAGCTCAGAGTCAGAACTCTTCTACTGACACCGGCCTGGATGTTCTATAGTTTGAAGAGTTGTAATGTCAACAGATGGAAACACATCTGGTACGTGACTGCTGATGTCAACCAGATGTTTCTGCTGCATCATGTTCAAAACTACTGGAGGACTTTATTATCCTATCATGTCTTCCACAGAGATCACGTCTCATCTATACCTCAAAACCAGAGCCTGCTCCCTGTCCCCCGCTCCGTGTCCCCTGCTCCCTGTCCCCCTCTCCATTTCCCGTGGGATAAATAAAGTATCCATCTATCTCCTCAGCAGGTGTGTTTTATGTGTGGATGCAGCGATGCTTCAGTGAGTCTCACTTTGGGGACGTGGGGGTTGAACTCCACCGCTCTGTGGATGGCTTCTACTGCATTCATCTCCGCTGTGCTCAGCCCTCGTCTGGATGCTGCTTCTGGAGAGAACCTGCACACACACACAGATATACGTTACTTCAACATCCCTCACACACATGCACTATTTCCACCCCCTGAGGAGGTCTGCAGACGACGACAGGCTGATACTCACTTGTCCGACACCGCCCTGGCTTTGAGCAAGGCTGCTGTGTAGCATATTGTTGCAGATTTGGGTAAGCTAATATCTGCAAAGGAGACACAAAGGAGACATGGTGAGATGGGGGGAGGAGGAGGGAGGTGTTAACAGATGGGGGGCGGTGTGTGTGTGTGTGTGTGTGTGTGTGTGTGTGTGTGTGTGTGTGTGTGCAGACTGCAGCCGCACACAAAGACTAAATGAAGGAAGACGATGAGTTTTGGGTTTCATAGCTTTGCGGTGACGACTGCTGTGCTGCAGATGTGGATGAAGTGCGACGGCCGTCAGTGTTGCAGCTGGTGAACGTCGTCCTGTAGATGACTGTTGGTGCAGCGTGTTCATGTGCTGCTCTGTGATTATTCAAATCATTTCTAAATAATTAAAAAACAAATAAATATATACAAATACTTTTCTGCATTCAAGCGGTTTGACCAGAGGAGCTTGTCATAGTTCTGATAACGTTTGGAGGATCTCCCCACAACGTGCTGCAGGTGACTGAACATTTACTTCTATACAACTCGTCTCCTCACCGTCGTATTTGGCCAGAACGGCCTGGACGTCGGCGTAGTTCTGGAGCTCCAGCAGTGACTCCAGCAGGTTCTCGTGGATGTTGAACATACTGAGGAGAGGGAACTCCTTCATTAACTGGAAAACACACAACTGTTGTTACATGTAATACTGGACGGAGGGCGACACATGCAGTCAGACAGCATTTACATAGTTTGAATGTTTGTGAACATCGTACACGTGGTAGCAGGAGATACTGACGGATCTGACAGCTCACTCCTGTATCCTGTATGTATGTGTGTGTGTTTGTTCTCCAACTTACATCTCTCATCATTTTTACTGCTTCTCTTGTCCGGCCGAGCTTCCTGGAGCACATGGCCAGTCTCCTCTTTATATACACCAACACGTTGGTGTCTCTTCCTGACGGAGACACACAGACCTTCAGTTCAGCTGTGGTTGTAAAGCCAGCAGGAATAAGATGTTACTGTGGATGCTGATGAGACTCACTGTGCTGCGCTTCATACTGTGTACCGTGGTGTTGGAGCTGCTGGCTCCGGCGGTAGCAGCCTTCGCCCGCTTTGAGCGCCTGCTTAAATAAACGCTCGGCCTCCATTATGGCGGTGGCCTCCTCCTCTGCCAGCAGGATGTATGCTGTTGCACAACTGTAGGAGAGGAGAAAGACATGAAGGACAAGGGAAGATAAGACGACAGGAGGAGAATAAAAAAGGGTAGAAAAACAGAAGAGAGAGAAAACACAATGAAAACGAGTCCTGTTTGTCTCCACAGATCAGCTCTGCACTATCAAACGTCTCGTGCAGCATCTGACAAATCTCAGATAAAAAGCTCCTCTGAGTCGATGTGACACGAGCTGAGAGCAACGCAACGCTGCGACAGTTCCTCCGCAATGCTCCTAAAAATAAACTCTAGTGGAGTTATCTTCCCCCAGCAACGATGCGGACACCCGGAGGGCGACTGACCTCTGTGACAGCAGCAACAACAAGAAGAAGAAGAACAGATACCTGCAAACTCAGTTCTCAGGTTTGTGAGAAAAAAAACCCAAAAACCGTCAGCACTAATCTGCATGTTTACCAGGTCCTGATTAGAGTTTCAGCCTGCTGAAGGTCACCAGATCAGAAGGAGGTTACATTAATGTTTGGAAACTGAAGTCTGCCAACAAACGTCCCTTCCACACCTTCACCCTCTGAGCTAACAGCT
>CAAKHC010016417.1:0-16254 GCA_901007825.1 Macroramphosus scolopax | reverse complement strand
TGTGTTCGCTCTCTCTGGATGGACGGAGGGAGAAGAGGTGAATGGAAGTGGAGGAGTGTGGAAAACATGTGACAAGGAGGGGTGACGGGTTACAGTCGAAGGAAAATACCAGTCAGACAGTTGGAGAAAGTCTCCGGTTGTCGGGGAACAAAAAGGAGGGCAGGGAAGGACTCGGGGAGGAATGCTGGGAATGGGAGCAGAGAGACGGTGACAGGAGACGGAGTGGAAAAAGAAGAGGTGCTGGGAATATGTGAAAAGGAGGGAGAACAAACGGAGGAGTGAAGAGGACTAAAGAAAACAGAGCAGATGGAGAGACTGTTGACGGAAAGCTGAAGAGAGACGAATGGAGGAAGAAAACATGATCCACCAACCACTTGACAATCAAAACCTGCGATGTGTGTGTTTATTTAGCCTGAACTTACAGTAATAGGAGGTATTACAATGGTAATAGATTAATGCAAATACCATTATGTATAAAAACTGTGTTTCTTTCTCATGCATGTGCTTTTCGTTTCATCTTTTTATGACTTTAAACAACAAACAAGTTCCTTTCTTGGATCATTTAGCATGTCTACCTTTGAACTAGCAGACAGCCTGGAGTGTTTGTGTGCACGCACAAGTGTGTGTGTGTGTGTGTGTACTCATGCAATACCAGCCGCCGTACAGGAGCGGGGAGACTTTCCTCCACACACACACACACATGCTTTCATATTTCGATGCATCCAATCAGTGTCGTGATTCCTTCGCTACACAACACAGTTAAAAAACATCAGAGAGAAACTTCAAAATAAAAGGAGACAATAAGTGGCCAGAGAAAGCTGCCTGGCTTTAATCACAGCAGTGTGCTGCATTATGGAGCCGAAGGCAAGAGTGTGTGGAGACCCGGAGACCCGGGAGGAGGCGGCTAGAACGTCCTGGCAGCAAGACACGTCTAATCACATGACAGGCAGATTATTTGTCCAATCTTTAGGAACATAATCTTTCAAAATAAAATGCAACGGAACTTTGAGTTCAGATTTATAGTCCCGATAAACCAAACTGAACCATCAAGCATCGGACGTCCTCACATTCTTTAACTCGTTTGGCAGTCGGCTTTATTTTCCTGAGTGTTTGGGAGTGAGTACTACTTCCAGGGGAGGGTATTTTTAACTGGTGTGGCTCTACTGTAAACACTTCTGTGTGTTCTCACTCCAACATTTAAACACCGAGTTCCCCCCGCGGCTGAAAGGCAATGAAATACTGCGTTTAAGACAAAAAGAACGGGGGGGGGACGAGGGGAGGAACAACATGGGAAAGGATAATACAGCCTCAAATATTTCCCTGTTTCAGACCAATGTTGGGGAATGATGCATTATGGGACATCAGAGGTAGTATTCAACTTGTGTTCACATTTGTTGGTTTAATATGATCATTTTATGCTTCAAATCGTGTGTTGGATTAAAAACGGCCACCATGTTTTGTCCTTTCCATCAAGCCAAGTGGGCTTGGACGGACGCCCTTGTTAACACGTTACGTCTGATCGACTGAACACACCAACAGACTGTTGACCTTCAGACTGCGAATGCTGCGGGACAAACAACAGCGGGACAACATGAGAACATGGAGATGATGTCAGGAACAAACACGCTGCATCCTCTTCTGATGCGTGTCAGTGGTTTCAGACCAGGTTGTTTCCATGCCAGCTCTCATCTCACTCCACACCGAAGCTGAAGACGTCGTGGTTTCTCTTCCACGAGAGCCACCTTGTTTGGACGAGAGCCCGACAACAGTCCCGGTCTCATCGCAGCGTGTTGTGAGAACCGAGCGTACAGCAACGCTGCTCGTCCTGCTCATTATTCACATCCAATTCACGACTTCTCCTCCAGTTGTGGAGTCCAGCAGACAGTGAGACAGACCACCCATGACTGGGACACGTTCAGACACCCCTACCTACCCGCCTCCTCCCTCCGCTGGAACAAGTTGCCCCCCCCTGACTGCCTCTGTTATTTCAGCGGTGCCACTAGAGGGGGGAAAGTACGACCTCAGAGAGCCGGACAAACAGAGGGAACATGCTTTGACTATTGCCATGGTGGACTGACAATAAGTTGAGTTTTCAGTGCCCTAAGTAGGCGTGTCTTTAAATCCTCAGAGGTCTTCTTCACATCCCTACAGATGCAATAACCACGGTATACGCTGCATGTGAATGTCCATCTCCATGATGGTTATATAGCACATGGACTCTTAACTGGAAGTCTGGGCAGATTAAAGCACGCAGAAGGTTTCAACGCTCTCTGGAGATCTAGGAATGATCTCAACATTGCGTGCATGCAAATTAAGCCTCTCCACTGTAACAGTCTCGGAGACGGACACAAGCAGTAGAATCAATACAACAGAGAAGGAAAGAGAAAAGGACGAGAGAAGGAGACAGCATCAGAGGTCCAAAGAGAATTGATACTACTCCCCTGGCCACCCTCCATCCTATTCTTACTTTGAACCCATGATCAGGTCATCAGGTCGAGGCAGGAGATGCACCAAGGAAATATGCAACAACAGACCCTGATTATTTCCTCCGTCCTCGGCGTACACGAGACAGAGACAGAGAGAATCAACAGGATGTTTTGATGGTCTCCGAGTGGGTGAGTGTGTCTGGCACCCGCCTGCACTTCCGACAAACACTTGTGCACTGATTCACAAGGGGCAGCAAGGTTCCAGGATAATCAAACGGCAGCATGAATAGCAGACTGTAACAGCCACAGGTCATGTGCACAATGATCTGCATGTCTTAGATACCATCAACTGTATGACTCTATGGTGGTCAGCTGTCCCTCATGCTACCTGCTTGAGCTCTGTCAGTTAGGTATCGTAACTCCAGTTCTATCAGTAGAGGTTCCGCCCTCTGGCCCAGCCGTGTTACAGGATTATAAACAAGACGGACAGGCACCAGCTTGTTAAGGCACTTACTCCCTTTTAAACAAATTTAACTCAGATAAACTGAGAGCATCAATCTTTCAAGGATGAATTAAGACGTGTCCTGAAGAGAGAGCCCACTATTCATGGTCTACCTCAAAAACTACAAATTGCCCACTAAATATGTCCCCCGGCTGTGTTACTTGGACGGCCGCCAAAACTCCTGATGCACAAGATAATTCCCTATCAGCGGCGGTGGCGCTGACACTTCATTAAAGCCCCGTCGACTCAGATAAGGTCTTCATTCTAGCCTGTCATCCCGCGGCGCCGGAGGCGGTGACTGATGCGAGCTGTCAGGCGGGAGTGCAAACGGGCGTCATCGCTTGTTGTCTCAGTCACAGAGAGGAAATACTGTAAGAAACCTTGACAGCTAAGACCAGAGATGGATTAACATGGAGGAAATAGGTGCCATTATTGGTGGTTCCATGTTGTAAAAGCTATAAAGCAGATATCTTGTCGCCCTCTGACCTCGGCCACTCTCAGCTCCTCCCCCCAGACATACATGTGTAACATCAACACCCAAGTACGGATCAACACAGAAGTGCAGACGTGACTTGTGAACACTCCCATGAAAGAAGGTGTAGTCTGTTGTCGTAGGTTAACCCATCACACAATAACACAGACTGTTATACAGCGGGGATTAGCCACGATTATTGCTGAACGGGGTCCAAGATAAACCTTTCCGGGACTGCTTCACTGTTCCCTTTGTGCACTATTATACATCCCGAAGTAAACCAGCATTAATGACTTCCTCTTACAGATAAACCCGAATGCAGGAACAGGAAGAAGAGACGGTGCAGCAGAGGCCTTCTAGCTTCAGGCTGAGTTGCAGGATCTTAAAACTCACTTGGAGTTCCTCCTCGGCTTCGTGCAAACCCACGTCAGTCCTGGTGTCTTTAGCAAACACCACTCCAAAGAAAAAACAAAGCCCGTCTTCCTCTCTGCTTTGCACCCAGCCCTTTAATTTATACTGCAAGTATTTCATTCACTTTTCATTGTTTTGCCGACTGCATAACATCCACGGAATTTCTCACAACAAGAACAAGAAAACCTTAAAAGAAAACAAAACAACCTGTGACATCATCATCCTGGTCAGGATGTGTTCAACCTCAAGGCAAACAAGACAATACACGCTGGCACGACTGCGTATTGTGTGTGTGCAGTCATGCACTGCGCTCGCAGTCCTGTACGTGATTAATACAGGACTCAAAGGTAAACTAGGAGTGTTGGCTAATGTGGAGGAATAATGACAATGTTGACTCCGTCTTCTCCCCCTGTTTTTCATTCAAAAGCCTGCAGAATGGAGTTGTTAAGGTGCAACACAACACAATTAGAGGGACTAATTACCCCGTCCATACCACCCATTCCTCAGTCACACCGACAGGCTGGGGCATGCAGGAGGCCGCCGCCTGCCTGCAGCTCCTCAGGGACGGGGACGACACACTGCACTGATACCACGATGCTCTCTAACACACCGCGGTCACGGCCGTGGATGAAGCGGTGGGGACGCCTGCATGCAGAATACGATCTATGGAAATTTGGACGGCCTTAAGTGAAGTCAGCCTTCAACTTTTCTCAAACTGAAGCAAAAACAATCTCTTTTAGTTGAAGGAAGCCAGTTGTGTTAACAAGCTGACGTTGCCGTTTCAGCAGCAGGTTAATGATGAAACAATCCCCCTCGCGGTGGCCCTGCAGGCTCAGACTCAGACTCAGTCACGGACACGCTGGGAGGGTTCAGGCAGGAGGAGCGCTGACCCGCGCTTTGATGTCTCTGGCCCACGTTTCCTCTCGGTCACGAGGAAAATCTGCACTTTGTTCTGTATCAGACGTCTGGAAGAATTGAATCAAAGTCAGACAGTCTTCCTTTTTTTGTGTCTCTGTAAGGCAGAGGAGGAGGAGGAGGAGGAGGAGGAGGAGGAGGAGGAGGAGGGCGGATCTACCTGCCAAGAGGAAAGTTTCAGTTTGTGCTCTGACAGCTTCGGATGTGGGTCAGGAAGAGGTGCTGTTGCAGCTATTTGGCGGGGATTTTTGAAAAAATCCTCTCCCTCCTGCTCGCGGGCTGACCCCGCCCTCTCTGCTGCAGACGGAGACACCGAGCCAAACATAACTGCAAGGAGGAAAGCACTTGGCACGGCCTCAGTTCAGTATGGGGAACAAATTAACAAGGATCTCTGTGATCTCTCTCTATTCCACCATCGGAAACAATTTGATGCTGTTTTGAGAGACACTAAATATCCACCTGAAATACAACTAAGAGTCAGAATTAGAAGAAGAATCTTAATATTCTTCATCACACTCATTCAAGACCCTGAACTCTCTCTCTCTACTGCCACCAACAAACACACACACACTGACAAGGCACCAGGATGATGTAATATATTATTCATCACATTTCCCCCTCGTACGATGATCAAAAAGATGTGACATCATCCCGCCGTAACAACCATGACTCATCACTGTGCACTCGCTGTGCTAACAGGCACCTGCTCCGACCGAGAAGGGGAAGAGAGCGAGCCTGACTCAGTGTGCTCTTTCATCCCTGCCACCTGTGGAGCCTCACCATGCTGCAGATACACGACAGAGATATTCAACCGATCTCCACTAACCTTGCAGATCTTGCTCTCCTCGGTCGCACCTCTGGACTTCCCTTCGGGTTTTCGCGGCTGCTGGTACTCAGACTTGACTGACAGCTGGCAGGAGAGTCCGAGGGCGCCCTCACCTGCCTTGAGCTCCTGCTGCCGGGCCATGTAGCCCTGCGAGGCGGCCGCCCTGACCGCGCTGGGGATGGGAAGAGCGGTGTGCACCGGCTTGGTGCCCAGCGTGGAGGGTTGCCTGAGCTTGGAGGCGACACCAACCACCGGCATGGTACTTCCCAGACACGAAAATAATAACAGGGTAGCAGGACGGAGGTCCAAAAACGCACTGCGAGGACGGGGAACAGAGACGACAGTGTCTCTCCCGCTGATCTCTGACACAGGAAGGAAGGTAAAACTAAAAAAAAAAAAGAAAAGAAAAAGAAAAAAAAAAGCAGCAGCTGCCTCTCAGACTGAGAGGAAAGCAACTGTGCTCATTCTGTTGCCTCCAGCGAGCCGGACTCACAGAAACTGAGAAGGTTTCTCTTTCCTCCAGTTCACTCCCTCCTCCTTCTCCTCCCACAAGCAACACTCCTCCCTCCTCTTCCCTCTCTCTCTCTCTTTCTCTCTCTCTCTCGCTGTCAGAAGTGCACCACAAAGTCAGCCAAAACAGTTCAAGGGGACGTGAACTCCTCTGGAAGGTAGAACCACCGCTCGGCGAAACTGTGATTACAGAGACCTGGTGGAGTGTGTGTGTGTGTGTGTGTGTGTGTGTGTGTGTGTTCAGTCAGAGCACCTCTCTTTTCCTGAACCTCTCACTCGCTCCTCACGCCAACACTGGAAATAGACGCGCTCCCTCTTCATCTACAGCTCGAGCCGTCCCTCCCTTTGATCAGACAAACGTTAAGAGTGTGAGAGGGGACCAGCGATCTCAGAGTTATACATAGCAGGAGGAATCTAAAATAAGACCAGTGAGGCTTGAAATAAAGAAAAGAGCCGCAGGAAGAGCAACTGTCTTCATGAGAACAATCTTTTGATTAAATGACATTCTGTGAGTGTTGTTGCTCAACTTGTTTTCACTGCTGAGCCGGTCGCTGCACCGGTTGCTCTCACAGTAAGTCATTGTTGGCTTCTCCGTTCTGCTTTCTGCTTCCTGAATGGAAACGGTGCAACTTGAAAAACAGCCTGTGTGGCTCAGCCGCAGACACACACATATACTGTACTGTATATATACTGTATATATATATATATATTATATTCAACAGTAAAATAACAGCTTCATAGATGTTTTAATGTCACGTTGACTTGTAATAAAGAGCTCGGCGCCTTTTTGATTCCATGTCTGGAACCCCGGACGCCATCAAAGGTCGGGTCCAGTGGGTGGTGGTGTGTTGCACGAACAGCACAAACCCTTCATTTTTCCTAAATCTGACCAAGTGTGTTTAGCTGAAGCGAACTAGACAAAGCTTTGATAGCTGATAGATGTCAACTATTGTTTGTAACTGTTGTGGTGGTTCCCTCACCACTCAGATAACAACACAATACTGTGCACCAGCAGCCTGTAATTACGTCTGGTGGCAGCAGAGGCCGCCATTGTCAACAAAAGCTGCCCTTTATTGCTTTAAAATGATCTTGTATTCTTCAGTGTTAATGTTCATGTCCTCTTCAGCAGGTCTCAGGAGGTCTTAAGACTCTACAGAACTAAGGAGTAAAGCTTCAGCAGTGACTAATTCAACACACATTAACTGCACCTAATGACGGCCGACCCCTGACCCTGTGGGTTCGGATAAGCTTTTAACACAATATCGTTAGCTTTGGCGTGTCAGATCAAAGAGGGACAAACTAGTGCTCCGAATACGGTTCAAGCTGCATGCAACAGCTGTGTATTACAGTCCACCTTCTCCTCCTCAAACAACAACCACATCCAGTGAGTGTGTTTCAGCTCAGCTGCTCATGTGCTTGAAGTGTGTGTGTGTGTGTGTGTGTGTGTGTGTGTCAGAGAGAAACGCCTACATAGTTATAGAGCTCATGTGTTCCATGTATCTCCTAATATCTAAACTGATTTAATATTTTGTAATCAGTTTAAGCTCTTCTGCATGCACACACACAGTGAACACACACACACACACACACACACACCGGAGCAGTGGGCTGCCACATCGCAGCGTCCGGGGATCAGTTGGGGGTTTGGTGCCTTGCACAAGGGAACTTCAGCTGCGAATGTTGATACACTGACCCCAACCCGGGATTGAACCGGCGACCCTTCGGTACTGAGCTCACTTCTCTAAAATTTGGGCCACAGCTGCCCCTTATGAATATAAATAATACAGTAAGATTCAATCATTTGCTTTAAACTGACAGAACCAAACTGTCATCTAACAACAACAACTTGGTGCAGTAAATGTTTAATCCTGGATTGTTTACTGTTGGTCCAGAAGGCTCTAATCTGTGTTTGTATCAGCCGTATCGCTCACCAGTGTAGTTATTACTGATTGATAGATATCATGGACGGTATTAAATCAACCCACTAACAGAGCAGCTGCAGGATGGAGCCACAAAGATTTGTCAGGCTGCTCGTCTGTAACGAGAAACAGAAGCTGCCACAGGAGGCCGACTGTGTCTCCGACAAACATGACGACCGAAGGAAAATAACGACTCCACCATTTAGACGTCTCAAACGGTGAGTCCTCTTCAAATGTTCCTTTTGATCTGGGAGGTTTTGGCAGTGCGTTTGACCAGTTGGTTACAGCAGGAGTTGAGTGTTACAGCGGTGCACTGATCATGTGACCTTCACTTACTGAGGAGAATGACAACAAGATAAATATTTGAGAGAGAAATTCATCCCAGCGTCAGAGGCTGCATGCTGTCTGTGAGACAGACGAGCCGTGTGCATCTGTTGACTGCATTCATACAATATGACATGCAGATATGCTTCTTTCTCGCTGCTCTGTGTGACATGTAAGAGAGAGTGAAAGTTTTATATGGAAAGGTTCATCTGGTTCAGTTTAGAGAGGCGAGGAGATGTGCTGCAGTCAGAGCAGCACGTTGTCAAGGAAAACCGGAACCTTTAAACACACCAGCACCAATAAAAGGAGCCGGGGAAGGAAGAAAAACTTAACACGACGCTTGTCTCATAAATGTTAACGCACCACAAATATGATCACAACAGATAAAAGTGATATATATAATTATTACAATGCATGTGTACAATTTGAATGAGCCCTTTGTTGTTTTGCAGCTGAGCTCGGCCTCTGACACGTACAAGAAGAGGGTTGTGTTCAGGAACCCGCTAAGTACGGCATGATTATTTTACACACCGCTGCTTCCTCTTTTACTCACTTTCATACTGCCGTCAGAGTCTTTGACAGTCAATTGCCTTAATATGGACGCCGCTTCCCTCAGCCCAGAATAGCACCGGCTCCAACATGTTTTCAATCATGCACCAGGGGCTATCATGACAAGCCTAAAACAACAGGATACCACGTGAATGAGTGGCAGGAGTCCAATTCTGACTCAGAGTGCTGCTGCCGCTTCCCGAGCTGCATGAATCGGGGCTGACTTGGCGAACGTCCAGCTTCCCAGGACTGCCTGGAACTGTTGGGAAACCCGTCTGTGACGGGGTCTCATCCCCGGGGTGCTGATCCGAAGCAAGCTTTACGACGAACCTCAGGGAGATCCGAGGAAAACCTCACACAGATATTAACCTTAGTCAGCAGAATAAAGGATGCAAACAGTAACGAGAGGCTCCGAATAAGAAGTCAGGTTCAGGTCCGCCTGAGCAAACCCAGCAGGGCAGCTCAGCACCTTTATGTTTGGCTACTACTGCTGGACGCTTGTCTAGTCAGCCGACTGTTCCATGGATGAAATATTGAGAGATTTGGGTGCTCGTATGCTGAATTGTTCATTTTTCTGTTTTCATCTTTGAGTAATAATTCAAAGATTTGGCAGCCAGACTGCAAAACCAGCAGAAGCTCTGGATCCACTTATTATTTTATATTATTCAGCGCCGAGACTAAACCAGGAAGTGGACAAAGAATACGCTCCTCTTCAAATATGAAGTTATGATAATGAATAATTATGATCCAACCATTGTTAAGTGGTTTTAACCCTGCAGGCAATGTAAGACCTGTTTACTGACATGATGGCGGCCGTCTGTGATGACACCCAAAACTGGAGGGACAAGAGTCTCTTGTTCATGGGGACGATAGAAAGCGCTCTTCTTTGGCAGTGCCGTTACTGATCACGTACTACTTGTACAGAAAGCCACAAACTGGACAAAAGAGATGTAGCCACTTTTATCCGTCCGCACAGACAAAGGCCTTTTTAAACGATTTCGACGATAGTCTCAACATAAAACACCTTCAGTATATTTGGCAGACGCGTGAAAAAGACTAAACCGCGTCCAACTTCGGTGGCTATTTTTGTGATCGGTTGCCGAGCCGCCACTTAATACCTTGTGGAGAGGGAGCACGTTCCGACTGGAAGGTGGAGGTGGCGGTTCAAGGAGGGAGAGATGTAAGTTCAGATGTTGAGAGTGTTAAACTTCTCCGCCCACCATGACACGTAGCTAAAAGCAGCATTGTATTGTTAACCTGCGCTCGCTGAGTGCTGCTCTCCACCGGCGGCTGCTGACCCGGTGTTTCATCGGGTGTACTCGGCCGTCCTTCAGAACGATAACCTTAAACTTGTAGCTTCAGTTTTCAAGTAGCTGGTTGAAAAGCAGGTAGCCTGATAGCATCGGTCCTCCGATCCTGTAGATGTTCACTTCAGTGTTCTCTGATCTGGCTGATGTCAGAGAACAAAACATGTCTAATCACGTTATTCCAGGCAGGAAGGACAACACAGTCCTGGGTTATTGGATCAATAGAGTCCTGTATTTATTATCTGTTCCTGGCAGTGGGCGGATGATGGGTGCTTTCTGTGGAAGATACCGCCCATGGTCACATGACGTCAGCACCGAGGGTTTGCTGTGGCTGTGAAAACAAACACTCCGGGGTGTCGGAGATAAGAGGGGTCAAACACCTTCCACCCTCACGCACACAAACAAACGTACACAGGATCCCACACAGAGCCTGAACGCATCCCCCGGAGAGGTCGACAGATAGACGTGCACCTGGTCCTGTCGGCGCTCTGAATGCTATCAGTCAGCCGCATGTCAGACAACACGGAAAATAAAACAAACACATACTGGCTGGCTCGCACACAACAAAGAGGTGCCTGAGCGTAGGGAGGCACGTACAGCGGCTCAGTGAACACGAGCATGTGCCATTAACATACGCCGAGCGTGACCCTGGGAGGAGATAAACATAAACATGCACTCACTTTCATCCTCTGTCTGTCTCTCAGGTTCACGATTCACAGATAGATTCCTGCTCCTCAGTCAACCTTTGGCGTCTCCGCGGTCAACCATCCGCACACAAAACAAGCATCCAGGCAGAAACCCTGCAGCAGCATGGGAAACCTGTCCTCCGCTTCACATCACGGGCCTTCGTGTACATTTCTGAAGGGAAGGGGGGGGGTCTAGTAATACTCATACTCATACTTTGTGTCATAATCAGGATTATGACACAAAACCTTCATCTCCTCCGAGGCTCCATTGTCAGAACTCATCTAACCTCCGTGTAAACCCGTTCGTACTTCGTGAAGACCAAAGACTTTCATCCTTTGCAGCCGAGTCGGCATAAATCAATCCCATTTTACGACCATCACAGTCAGTTTCCCCGTGTGATCCGCTGTGATCTTCCCCGCATCCACCCCGCATCTCGCATGTCTCTGCACTTGTTAAACACAACTATGAATGTAGGATGTCACAGCTGGAGATGATGAAGGCCACAAGTGTTCCTGAAAACCCAAGAAGCAAAGGGAGGTGTTGGAGCTGTGTCAGAGACAACTAAACGATGTTGACAGGAGGCACATTTCAACCGGCCGATCACCACCTGTTGACTTCCTATTTCCCATGATCATCCTCACTCCACCTGTATAACACCGACAAAGCCGACCTCATAATCCAAACAATGGACGAACGTTCTCCATCTCCTGAGTAAGAAGCTTAATCCGTATTACTGATGTAAGACACACACAGCCTTTAACCTCCATCTCTTGTGCTGTAAATAAAACCCGGCTTGTTGTTTGCTCATCTGATAAACACATATTGGTGTCATCTGCGGCCGGCCCGGGGTTGCTTTGACTCGCCCTCATTAGCGCTGAGCCTCGTATAATGGCCGTTTTAACGCTGTCTGCGAGCGCCGTCTGATTAAAGAAGAGGGTTCAGAGACTGCCTCGGAGCCCTGGAAGCTGGAACGCTGTCAACGGCCCCAACTGTGAGTGTGATCCTGTGCACACACGCCTATGGGCACACACACATATTCAAAGCACGCAGCGGTAAGAGCTCACATGACAACACACATCCATACGCACCAGAACAGCAGAGCCGACCTGCTCGCGTTCACTGTACAACATCTCATTATGTTTAATGTCTACTTGTTAAAGAGGCCTTAGAACGCAGCCCAAAGTGCTGCACCGAACATGCTCACTGTCTTGTAAACTACATGTAGTTGTAACATAAGTTTCTAAAAGAAAACAGCTGGAGGGCATCGCTGCTCCGGGTTTGATTTACGAGAGCGAGGAGGGGGGAGAGGATCTAATTGTACCCTCTGACCCGAGGAGCAACAAGATTCAGGTCCACCTCCACAGCTGAGCTGGAAGGAGCACGTCTACCTATGACTGTGCATGTGCGTGACAAGACGATGTTGTGGTGGGAGTTCCTCTCCTCTGACACATGTGTCGGCTGTACATCCTGTTGACTGGAGAAGCCGACTGGTTCAGACTGCTGCACCTGCTGCACGAGAGGAGTAAAGATACAGAAACACCTCCGCACACTAACACGAGCAGATTTCTCCTGCAGGACTTCTATCAACTTGTTAGTCGTAAGTGGTTGACTGAAATCATCAAAGATGTCTGCCACCTCTACATTAACAGAGGGATATTTAATCTCTGCTGTTCCTCTCTGCGTCTTATCTTGCTTCCACTCCTGTCTCCATCAATCAACAAGATGCTGCCAGAGCCTTGAAGGCAATACGGTATGAAGTGTGTGTCTGAGAGGGAGAGCGAAGAGAGTCAGACAACAGAGGACAGGGAACGAGGAGACGTTCTGTCTCCGCATTCGTACAAATAGTTGTTAAAGTGGAGCCAGCATCCATTACTCAGTGTGCATATGTGTGAGTGAGCGAACGAGGAAGCGAGTTGGTTTAATGAGGAGAGTGTGTGAGTGTCTGTCCGAGGGTGGTCCGGTGTGTTTAAACTGGAGGCTCCAGTGTTTGATAAGAGCCCCTAAAAGCTAAAAGTCTTACGGTGACCTAGATTGCAGGTTTCTCACACACACACACACACACACACTTGAAGACCCTCCTCCAGCTGTCCGGCACCGACGGGTTAATGTTTCTATGATGCATCGTTACTGCTGTAAGTTTTACAATACAATTTAATGTGCATGTTATTACATCAGCTGATTAAAACCGACATCTGGCTCCTTATAGTTGTTTACGATTGCTGGTAGTGCTGTTAAAAGGCAGCTGTTGACAAGCTCTACATTTTACTGTCAGCTGTCAGTCAGACGTTGCCCCGGCAACGGATAATAAACGCTAATCGCTCATTTATCATCAGACGATACCTCTGTCTGATGAACTGGTTTCTTTTCAGGTGCAGAATGAAAATGATGTAACCAAGCATATGTTTCCAAATGCTTCCTGGAATGATATGTAATAGATGGACATAGTTAGATACTTGGATCACGAGTGATCAGCTGTAAACGCAGTACAAGATTCTTTGGATATTTGTTGTTCAAGCCAAAACTTGTTTGGTAGCTGCAGCGTTCCATTCATGTCATCATACAATGGAATCAGGTAACAACACAAGATCCTCATAATGATAATCCTGTTGAACAGCAGATAACAAAATACTCTCACTTCCCTTTGCAGAGTGAACAGACAGCCGGTGTCAAGCCGGGATGAGAACGGGCTCAGATTATATATTCATCACTGATGCAAAAGAGTGAGCTGAAGTATTTCGGAGCTTTGTAACATGAAAGCATGCTGAGACCTCTGTGAAGGCCGATGCAAAGAAGAACGCTTTCCTTTACTTTGTCACCTGGCTGTGCTCCAGAATGTAAATGGGTTCTTTCTTAGCCCAAACTGCACCCCCCCTGCATGTTCTGTGAAACTTGGCCCTGCAGTCTCTGTGAAATAGCAGTTGGTCTTGTAGCGTCTCAGCCTCCCGTCCTGGGGATACGAACTGGCCAGAATCTGTATCGACACTTTTCCTTTACGCAGATCCGGCCACCACTTATGTGTAAAAGTACTTTGCAGTACTGTAAGTGAAACCACAATGTGATTAAAGGGCTAAATTGACTTTGAAATCATACCCCTGAGTAACATACACTTTATTTTCGTCTTGTACCAGTGGAAGTAAATCAAACTGAGGAGGAAAAGACGAGGCTGCCAGAAACTTCTAATTCCTTCCTACTTCCCTTCGCTCGCTCGTTGCCTGCAGACAAACGGTTGAAACAGAAATCACCATGTGCAGATCTGTCGGTTTGGATCCGACAGGGCCGAGACTTTGATTACACCCGGAGATAAGTGCGTCTATTCAGAGAGAACATATCTAATGGTGCAGTCGGCTGGCTCGCAGCCATTCTCAGGGTGTGATTGGCAAGAAAAGTATCAGAGCAGCTAAAGTTATACAAACACACTCGTGTCGGTTTTCAGTCACCCGGAGAACAAAACACACAAACACTGACAGACAGGCTTTACTGTGTTACAGTCCCAGAGAAGACGAGTGTAAACTGATGTGATGAGCTAACAGGAGTTTACTGGAGACTTACAGAACATCTAACAATGACTCAACAGTTCTGAGTGCTGAGCCGCTTTTACTCGACGTAAGGAGGGTAATAACCAGCTCTCCAGACGTCATCGTAGTTACTGGTAGATTACTTTAGATTATCAGGTTAAAATCATAGTGTTGTCCATGACTCTGTTTATGCTGACAGATTATGCTGGATAACCAGACTTGTGTTACATGACAACATCAGTAATTCCGTTTTATCCCCTAATCTGTCATAGCTTCCACCTCAGTGCATCAATATGCCTCAAAGGCCCAGCATGCTCTCTGTTATCAACTTGCTTTGGCCTTTTGTGTCCAGACGTTATCGAAGCGCCGGGAGCCTCGAGCATGAAGCCCATTTTTCTTGCTCAAATCACTCTGATGAAAACCAAACGGGCTGAGAGAGGCTAACTGTCAGCCAGCAAGCCAGTCAGTGCTCCCCCCCCCCCTTTCACGCACACACACACACACACACCATCCTCACCCCCACATGCACATTGTCCAATTAAGGTCTTCTCCTCTCACTTGGTGCCCGGCAGACTGCCACAGGCTGCCAAGCCCCAAACCGTCAGGTCAGGGGAGTTAATCTGGCTCTGTGGTGTGTGATGCTGCCCGCTCTGACACTTCATCATCAGTGGGTGGGCACTGGCGCGTGGGCACAGGGCTATAAAAGGCCTGGAGGAGTCCGATCCATGCCCCCCTGCCCCTCCTACATTTGTGTTTGGAACAACTGCCACTCTGAGACGTGTGCACGCGTGTGCGTCCGGGACCGAGTTGGCTAGACTTTACGCTCGCTGCAGGATTGGGAGCGCTGTTATAAAATATAGCAGACTACTGTCAGAGAAGCAAAACACGGAGCCATAACTTATCTTCAGATGAAATATGTCTCTGCTGTGCAAATGTCTGCGCTCCGGCTAACGGGTCGGCGTGTTTGCTGCTGCTGCAGAATGTAACCGGGACGTGACTGCAACTCCATTTAGCAGAAGTGTTTCTGACAAAGAACATTGCTGCTCTGTTATTGTCTTCAGGTGCTGCTCTGAAAGCTCATGTACAGGAACAGGGGAGGGGATGGAGTGTTGATATTAATGATATTAACGTTCATTCATTAGAGCCTATGCTAACACCTGGGCGCTAATGAGAAGATAATATGAATTTGCATTGTGAGGCTCTCTCAGGCTGCTGCTTCAATTAGCTAATCTGTAATGTGTGAGACCCCCAAGTTGTAGGAAGTGATCAATACTAAATCTGTTAATCACATAATGCTGGTTAGATGATGATGTCATCAACATCCAGTCTGCAATGCAAAGACAGAAACTCCTTTCTCAATAAAAGGTAAACACCTAGTAGATCTACTATCATTATGTGTAGCTGAACACGGTGTCCATGTTTCAGATGCTGTGTTGCCATGCCGATGCACACCGTGCTGACAGCAGCGAAAACAGCACTGCAGCATTTTAGGAGAAAGTGTTGCTCCCCTCCCGGAGTGATTGATGCCGCTGGAGGGCCGACCTGCAGGAACAAATCACTCCTCCATTCCTTCACAGACCCGGTGCATGTGCCGTGTCTGCACCAGCGGCCAAGGGCCCAGTCAAAGTGCACCATTTGCAGATCACTTTGCAGCCATATAGGAAATTAAGCTGTCTGAGGAGCTAGACGATGATGATGGAGCGACCCGATGAGGAGCCGTGTGACCCCGCATGCTATGAGACGTATAGCTTTGCTCTTTTGAACCTAAATCATCTTGACTTTGTAGTCCAAATATAAGAAGGTCTGTTCAGCGTCTTGCGGATTCAGTCTGCGCTTGTTTTTCAAAGTTTTATCTGCTGACCTGCTTTGGACGGGATGGAAGAGAACCGGG
>CAAKHC010016412.1:21694-34311 GCA_901007825.1 Macroramphosus scolopax | reverse complement strand
CTATGAATTGTATTTAGAGAATTAGGTCAAATCAATGGCACCTCAGTTGAGGGGGGTTTGTTTGCTCTTCTTTTGTGCTGCTTCAGTTTGTTGTTTCGGCAGAAACACGCGTTGTTTTTACGTTCTGAAACAGTTTAAATGGCAGTAGCTCTTCATCTCTTCCGAGTCGTCTGCATCATAGCAATATATTTCCAAGCCTTTAATGGTGCTGTAGGTGTGTTTCGTATTTGCAGGTGTGAACTTGTCTCTTTCGTCTGTGATCCTGAGAGTGTGATGTGTCTGACAGACGCTGAGTGTGGAGAAGATGCTTGTTCGTTTTGGTGTTAAATGCCAGCCTTCTAATCTTCTCCCTCTGCCTCTCCTCCTCCTACTCGTCGTCTCACAGTTCCGCCGCTGTCTGCTGCAGCTGCTCTGCTCGAGATTGTCTTGGCCGCAGCACACTTTCAAAGAGCGCCCCCTGGCGCCGGTCAAGCGCCCCATCCGACCCATCGTCGTCTCCGGCACATGCGGCAGCAGGGTCCGACCCAAGAAGAGGGTTACTTTCAGCTCCTCCTCCATCGTCTTCATTATCACCGGTGATGACTTCCAACACCTGGATGTGACCTCTAACGCTGCACAATCCAAGGAGGTTAATGTCTTTCAAGTGAGGCCGTTGTGACCCAGGACTTGACATTCACACTCCACTACTCAGTATGCCTTAGAACCTGATACGCAAATCCAAACCAAACTACACGTGTCTGACCTCTTTGGATGTTTTTAATCTGCACACCGTTACACCTGATGTATATACCCTGCTGTCAGCTGCTGATTAGCCCAGGATGCTAACGCCATCTATTCCTCAAACTGTTATGTCTAAGCAGGTAGTATGAAAGTGTGACATCATCATCATCATCATCATCACACACCAGTTGTGATGATTAACTATACATATGTGACGTTGTAGTTAACCAGTAATATGTTTCTGTATGAAGAAGAACAACACTTTTTTGTCACATATGACAGACTGTGTGAAGTATTTAAAGGCCAGTGGTTGAATGGAGTTTGGATCTACATGTGATGGAAGAGTTTTTTTTTGGTTGGTACCCAACTGCGTGTGTGAACATGGAAAATAAGCCTTAGCTCCTTAGCCATTAACCACAGTCCAGAACCTGACCTTACTGTGAAGGGATTCAATAAAGAGATCCTATTTTAGGCTACCCGGCTTGTGTACCTTGTCTTATTTCAAAATTAATTCTCCAGCGAGATGAAGGCAGCCACTGAGGATTGCAATTTGGTGGAATTACATGTATTAGGACTACAGGAATGTGATTATATGAGAGGAGATGAGACGGACTGCGGGATACTAATGATTTCCATAGCTGTTGAAACACGTACTCAGTGTAGACATGGAGGTGACTGAATGGCATGTAAATGTTGTTTGGAATGTGTCTTTAAAGGTTTATTCTTTGACATATATTTTGCAGAAAGAATGAAGCAACAGACAGAAAATATAGTCATTTACTTCCTTAGGGAGGTTTATTATTCTTGCACACACCTACTGTATATATATAATTAAGCACTTCCAACGAGTGAAAGAATCCGGGCCCGAAACTAAATCGCTTGCACACATTATCAATCACAATGAGCGTATGAGTTATGACAACTAATATTAGAGCTCATTAACAAGTCGCCTGTCTGAATTAGAGGGTTTAATCACTTCACGCTGGTGTTTCGTGCTCCAGTCTTTTGCACTTGGCAGTCACGTCAGACATGCTGCCAGGATCTGGAGCTCCCAAAGGCTGCAAGCTTGTTCCACATTTTCTCAATGGGGACGTTGAGCGTGTTGATGTTGGGAGGATTCTTAACAAGCACGTAGGAGCATCCCAAAACAGCTCCCGTAGTGCAGAGCAGCAGCCCGCGGTTTATCACCTGTGCAAAGGAAGAATTTTAAATATTAACCGCTCATAAATCAGTTGGATCAGTTTTATCACACGAGGCTTCATGGCTGAACTGTATTTTAGATCACAGTCACACATCACAGTTGGAACGTCTTTGAAAATGTTATTTCAGCCATTTCTTATTGCACTTTAATAAAAGGTGGGGAACTCGTGGGACAGAAGGATTTAAATCCAATCAGCAGGGGCGCAGATATCTGACCTTAACCCATCATCGCTTCAATGTATAGAGGCAGTGTGTCGTATTTAGGATGGATCTAGTCACAGAAATGGAATCTAATATTCATAATTGTGAATTGATTTGTTCAAAGTCACCTGACACAATGTTTTCATTAGCTAAGCGAGAGCACTTAGCTAATCAGAACCTGGTCTGTGTCTCCCTCTTTTACTTCCTATTTGGGATTAAGGTTTATTATGTTGATGTTGTATTATATTTTTATTCATAATTAACACTGTGTCTTTATTTCTGAGACTTTGCTGTTTTATAACTAATGCATTGAACCTGCCCTCACCTATTTATCCATGTCATTATCACGTATTATTAATCTTCTTTACGCATACGATGCATTCGTACGATGTGTTTGCTGTAGCTTTTCTCTCCCTGCTCTGTAGAGGTCATTCTGCCCACATTCCCACGGGTCTGAACAATTCCCATCGAAGGCTTTGAAATCACCGCTGACCACGTGACAGAGAGCCATTAGCTCAGCAAGCATTAGCACAGGTCACCTTAGACAGTAAGACACGACGCCAGTTACCAACTATCACATCCACAGCCAAGCAGACAAACATTCCTCCGTGCAGGGAGGCTGTGTGATTTCGGTTGTGGTCAAAAATAAAGGAAATGTTCCTCAAAGGGGGAATCCACCCGGTGAGAGTCACAGAAGACTTCAAAGGCGTCCTGAATAAATATACTGAGATGTTCAGAGGTATGAAATACCCGCTGCACCCCCGCCCCTCAGCCCGAAACAAGTACATTGTATCCCTCGAAGATGAAACGATGAATTCTAAAGAGAAAACATGTTTTTATAAGGCGTCTTACTTTGTCTTGCCAGTGCCAGCGCTCCACGGCTTCATGGTACCTTGTCCTGGTGAACGTGACCTAAACACAGTGAAGGACGAATCATGACACTGTTGGTTGGTACGAGTCACGTAACACAGATCGTATTGGTACTTGCCATTGTGTAGAGCGGGATTATTGTCTTCGGCATGATACGGTGCAGGAAGTTATCAACATGTTTTCTGAAAAGGAACCACTTGGAGTTGACGTGCGCTCGCATCTGCAGAACAGATAACGCACATGTTAGTGAAACGAGCCATCTGTCTTTAGTACAAGACATTTTACAGCCATATCAATGAGCCCAGAGAGCCGTTAGTACAGTGGTGAGGGGTTGAGTTAATGTGCTGCACGTTACCAACGTTACTGAGATGCGTCAGAATAAGAACAGTGCAGAGACCAATTATTGGCCTTTAGAGTTGAGGAATTTTAATGAGCTCACGGTTGTTATCCACCTGTCAGATGTGATGATGATTATTAAATGGAGTCAGCACAGCCAGAGCTTAATCCCAACACATATAATTCACAAATACTGTGTGTTCATTGTCTAACTGGCTGTGAAAGATCTCTGAGTGAACTTAAAGTTGTTGGTTTTTGAGCCACATAGTTGTGAACACTTCCACAGTGACTTGTGATCTGTGTGGAGTACATTAACAAATTAACAAATGAGCAGTATGTGTGCTGATTTGTTGGATGCTAATTGATTCTCTAAATAAGCAGCTATCTTAAGGAGGAAATGTCACACTAGCTTATCACTTCATCAATCCCCTGTGTTGGAAGGTGAGGAAGTATATAATCGATCTTGTACTGCACATCAGGAAATGTTGAGGTACTTGCTGCAAATACTTGTGTATTTTTAATGATAGGGGTACTCATAAAGGCCGAACTTGAAGGAGATGAGGCCAAGATGTCCTGAATTATAGTCTCTACAATTAGACAGGCCAACAGCCTGTTTCCTATTGCTCATCATGACTTCATGTATAAAACCGGTGGAATCCCCCTTTAATTAGACATTTAAACGCATCAGTTTTTAACAGCGATATTGCTTCATCGCAGGTCAGTGAATGTCTCATCTTTCATCACCAAATCACAAAGTGTAAAATAGTAGGATACATGAATATTTAATGGTACCTTAAGAAAAATAAAGCATTTTAAAGATTGAGGTAATTAAATTAGGTATTAAATAAACATGCATTACTTCAACATAGTTGTACATGGCCAGGTCTGCAATTGCGTGGTCATCTGGAACTCTCACTCTGGTGTACTCAGTCAGTACAGCACCTGCAGAGGGAACACAGTGAGGTTTCATTCATCGGGTTCATTCACGTCCTCTCCTTTAATCTTGGCTCATACAAAAAGCTCTTACCGAAATCTTCATTGAACTGCTCCATTATTTCGTCTAAGACGATGCAGTCCTCAAAGCCCTGCAAAGCAGAAAGGGATGAACCGGCGTCCATGTAATTCTTCTCATACACTCAGTGTTACTTACAGCGTTCATGCCCTGTCCATAGAAAGGCACGACTGCGTGGGCCGCGTCGCCCATGAGGACACATTTATCACCGATGTGATATGGGGAGCACTTCACAGACACCATGGCCTGCGCAGGCAATCGGAAATAATCCCTCCTGACAGCTTCACTGTGAGGCGCAAATGGAAGTAAAATAATCACAAACTCATTTGAACTTTTCATTTTGACAGTTTGAATTTTTCCCAAACAAAACACAGCTCGGTTGTTTAAGCGTCTGTCACATCCGAAAAACAACCGAGAACTGTCTGCCCTGGTGAAGCTTAACACGCAGAGAGAAATGAAAGCACACATTCGGTTGTTACGCCTGAGCGCCCCGAATAAAGTCAACCCAGTGAGGGAGCGAGTGAATGGAAGCCTGGAGCAGCTTATACCTCCCGTATCTCTCCATCACCGGCAGCACGCGGTTCAGCTCGAATTAAAAGCCGTGTAACTGTAAGACTGTAATTTCACACTTCACAGGCTGTGGATGTGGCTGGAGCTGATAGATGAAAATATTTTGATGATGACTTGTCAGGTTGAGTGGACGGACAGATGGATGGATAAAGTCCAAAACAGAGGAAAACGGAGAGAGGAGGAGGCGGGAAGTCACTCACGCTCCTATTAATGGTATGGTGTCGGGGAAGTACTTCTCGAAAAACGTAATGACTTCATCTCCCGTGGTGATCTTCTCAAACTCCTCAAAGGGCATGAAGAGAGTGCAGGTGAAGGTCTTGTCCTAAATTGGAAAACAAACAGTCCACAGGGATCAGGCTCAGTTCTTCGATCCACTGTGGCGCAATCAAGTTTAATCACCAGATCTTTATTTGCACAAAGACTAAACCATAAGGTCCCACTGCAGGACAATATTACCATGTAGACTAGAGTAAAGGTTACAGTAATTTATGTAAAAATAGATTGGACTATTGGAATTTCGGTTCTTTTCATAAGGCAAGTCCTTTAAAGGGTATATTCCCCTGCTTCAGGCACAGAATTGATCTGAACTTAATGCTACCCTCAGCATGGTGACATGGTGACACTGTAATTAGTAATTAGCAATTAACACATGTGCAGCAGAAGGTTAAATGTGCTGGTCCTTTGTGAAAGTGCAGAAGGGATCACCAAAGACACAATTACACATCCTCTGGGAACCATGAATATCCCCAACATAACATAACATCAACTTCATTAGTTGCTAAGATCTTTAAATCTGCACCAGATCGGTATCCGGACCTGCAGACTGATGATCTGACGGGTAAAAAGCATACAAGGATAACACGGAAGATACAAGAGCTAACATTCATAGTAATGTTGTTTGTATTGCAGTGACAGAGAAGAGGATCCTCGTCACACTCACACACACATGACATTCCACTGTTTGTTGTATTTGTTATCGTCGCTCATTCCACTCTTTGTTATCGATGTTTCTTGCCGAGTCACGTCCCTTCCCCGCATCATCAACATTTACAGCCATCGATTCAATGTTCAATCTTTCATTTTGAACACAAACATATTTACCAAATTCCACACAGTAAAAACTGATGGTGTGTTTATCTGCTCGTCTGAGCAGACTTCACAACATCCTTCCAGGGGATCTTTAAGCTCTGTCTCTGTTACCATGGTTTCCACGTCAGCGAGGATGTTTTTTCGTCTTTTTTTCTGAGAATTAATTCGTTCCTGGGAAGTAGGGCAGTGAGTGACAGTGCAAGAGCACTCTGAAGTCAGCTGCCCTAACCTTGTCCTCACTTAAGACAGCAAAGGAGCTGTTGTTAAGTTAACCAAGCAGAAAATCATTTGGGGATTAAGAAGGACAGGGGAGACAGAGACAGAATAAAACCGGAGAGACGGATGAGAAGGAAGGCAAAAGTAGTTTGAACCTCACGGTGCCAAGACATTCTGGAGAGTAAGATTTCTGCTGAGTAATCCTCCACTGGCCATGAAACATCTGCATCTGGTCAACAGTGTCCTGAAACTATCTGAACTGATTATATTCAGGATTATGATCATATTTGCCACATAAAAGAGGTTAAAACATCTTTCATTGTTCAACTGGGGAGAAGAACAGAAACATCCCACTTACTCTGTTGGGCAGGGCGATCATCATGAATGTGTTCCGTGGCCAGATGTGCAGGTAATTTGGCTTCATTGCAAACTGTGTTCAAAGACAGAAGCAGGGAGAACAGGTGACCACAACTGTGCGTACACATCTGGATCCTCATACCAGCTACATCACAGTTTAACTTGTGGCGGGACTGACCTCTCCATTGACGGGAGGTATGGTGAGCTCCATGTAGCCGTGGGGGATGTAGGTCTGACTGTAATTGAAGCGGCTAGTGCGAAGGAATTGCTTGCGTATGGCTGAGAAAGCTCCATCACATCCTACAATTAGGTCTGCACGAATCTGCTCCTTGGATCCATCTGACCTGAGAAACACACCAGAAGCATTAAAAAAAAAGAAGCAGACTAGACTCAGAAAAAGTACAGTCACACTCAAGGATATCACGAGAACAGGTAACATTTGGAGCTTCAATTTGCTTCCTGGGACTAATGTCACCCTGTTTGATATCAGGCATGTTGAGACTGTTGATGCTCAGCTTGAGAAAATGTGCTTCAGGTTGGATTTAGACACTGGGGTGTCTGATTCACTGACTCTTGCTGGGGCTGTACAAACAAGCACTTCCCTGTAAGTGTGGAGACACGTTTCTCAACATCGCCTGATGTGACACAGAACACGCTCATGGTCGCCGGTGTTACCTGGGAACGAATGTGGACTCCGGAGTCTGTCCGCGGAAAGCGCGGCCGTGCCTGCAGAACGCAGTCAGACTCATCTGGAACACTCCAGTGTTTCCTTGGCACCGTGTCATTTTGTGTAATGAACCTTGCAGGATACTTAATGATGTTCAGCGCTGCCAAATCGCTTCAAACATCAATCGGCTTATTTAGACATTAATCAAACATGTTGCCGAGTGTAATTAATTCCATTATTTGTGCCCAAGTCACATGGCTGGATCGTGTCCATGGCTTTTAGGTCACATCTTGTATGACGCCGTTCATTAGTCTTCGGTCGTCATTGGGACGTCATAAATTTATATTTGGATTAAAATCATTAAAAATGTAACTTTAATTACAATGTCACATGTTTGTGAATCTTTTTTTCGCAGCAATAAGTTCAACTAAGTATTTGTGTTAACAGCTCGGGGGGATTTCAGCACATTTCTCCTCAGAAAACAACCCTCAGGCTTCCCTTGCTCGAACTCCCGTCAGGTCCTTCGACTGTATTTCTGCAGGATTAACTTCA
Source organism: Macroramphosus scolopax (assembly GCA_901007825.1). Taxonomy (NCBI): domain Eukaryota; kingdom Metazoa; phylum Chordata; class Actinopteri; order Syngnathiformes; family Centriscidae; genus Macroramphosus; species Macroramphosus scolopax. The sequence continues at coordinate 26,521 of CAAKHC010016412.1, read as the reverse complement.
GGACTCCAAAACATTACGTTTCTTACACATCTTTCATTAGGCTTATAGCTTATCCACGTGGCCTTGAGCCAGCTGCCATACGAACAAATGTCGTAAGATGTCCTGCTGATGGTTGACTCATGAACGCTGACGTAAGCCTCTGCAGCAGCAGCCCTTGTTAACCCTTTCCAAGCCGAGCTCTTGATGGTGGTGATAGTTGAGACTGATGCAGTTCGGACTCTGTAGACATTTTGCCTGTTCCCATCCAGGTGGGTATCAACAACTCTTGGTAAACCCCAAATGAAGTGCATTTATACAGTGTTATTATACACAGAAGCTTTTCAATGTAGCCTCTCATTCACCCACTGAAGGTGGACGCTGCCACAACCAGCTTGTAAGGGGGAATTAAGGGTCCAGTGTCTTGCTCAGGGACACTTCAACATGATCACTGGAGGACCCAGGGAGCAAATTAAAATAATCCTTATGTATGATATGTCACTTTAACTCCGGCGCCATGCCACCAACTCTTCGTCGATGGTCTTCAGAAACCTCCCTTGTGTTGTCAAAATGAGCCTTTGAAAGTGAAGCTCTCGTCTTGGGTCGCAGTACTAAATCACTGCTCAAATGCAGTTATTAATGACAGCTGTTGCTGTATTTCAGACTGCTAACTGTGCACCGGTAATCTGTAAAGTCACCGAAGTGCAGAGCCAATTTGACAGTACGTGGTTATCTAATCAGTGCCGGCGAGCTTTATTCACATGCTTCACCATTAAACGTTAATCTGCATCATGTCTGCCCACCACAGTGCATTTATCAGACTAATGAAGCACATTATATTATCTGTGCCTCATTAACATAATAATACAACAATAAGGCAGATTGTCTCTTCAATTACTGACCAAGCTAAAGGAATGAGGAGGTCGTCCTTGTCTTTCGGTGCTGTGGGCCACCTGTACATTTACTGGATATCACAGAAGGAGAATAACCATCGGTGGGGCATCAGGCTGTGTTTTCATGAGCCGTAACAGTTCAGCTACAGGGGAAAGAGAGCGATCCGTCCTGGATGTGTTAGGGTGCATCGCCTTTGACATAAAACCTGATTAAATTGAAGTGCATTTACAGGCTTTAGCACGTCTGTGCAGCGACTCATTCGGATCCACTATATCAACTCGGTACATGCTCAGCCACCAGGCGTAAAAATAATTAACAGAACTGATAACGGACACATTAAAAGGATGTTTACACATTTTGAATAAGGAAAAATTCAATTTCAAAGCCACTGTGATCAAATGAAACAATTTGTCCTCCTGCATACTAATAATACAAAGCAGGAATACTTCAATTCCCTCAACCAGAAGAACCAGGAGGCGTATCGGTGTTAATAGGGCTATAAATTGTGAGCCACATTTACCTCCAAGGACAGAAAAAAGAAAAAAGAAAAAAGCTGAAAAGTCACGCACGGAGGCTTCGAGAGAACGTGATCATCACCATACAAGACCAGGCAGGTAACTCGTGTTTGCATGCAGGGACACAGAGGTAACATGATCAATAGAGCCGGAGGTAAAACAAAGCAAATGAACACATGAACACGCTTTGTTTTACCTCTGTCTGTATTGATCATGTTCCAGGTAAAACAAAGCATTGAAATTAATAGATGGCGACACAGATCTGTTTACATAGACACATCGTCTCACCTCCCTCATGTAGACAAATAGAAACTCCCCATGACATAAATGTTTAAATATTAGGTGTGTGTTTGTGTGCGTGTGTGCGTGATCAGATAACGATTTACCTGACATAGGTCATCAGCCCTGTTTCAGCACTCCAGTCCTGCAGTTTGTGGTCAAAGTTCAGCTTTGTGTTTGGATATTTGTCGGCCTCTGTATGTCACAAAAAGAGCTTATATCACAGATGCACACATGGCACGACGACAGACTCTCCTATGACGGTTAGCGTCTCGAGAAAAACAATTTCATGATGCTTCCATGAAATGAATTTAGAACGCGGTGTCAGCAAATTGGTGAATCAGAGTTCTGCTGAATGGGAACGGCCACATGCTGAGTAGCTGGAATATAACAGCATTCAGTGCAGAGCGGTGGTTAGACTGTCACAATGTCAGAGATGTCTTTATCTCAGCGTTCAGTCCAGGAGTCTGGATCAGCCCTGATAAGTGCGACGTGCTTTACAGTCAGTCTTTTTTTCTCAGCACACAGGGAATCTAATTAAAGACTGACAGTACGCCGAGGTGAACTTCATCGGCAAAATCCTTTTCCCCCCCAAAAAAAGCAACACATCCCCTGACGTAATCATGCAGTTTAAAGAGACGCATAAAGCTCCGGGGAGTGTCTGCAGTGGGTGACGTGTGGCTCACTTGCAAGCAGCTTAGTTCAGGACAGTTGTTGGAAAGAAGGATTTGGATTTATGTGCAGAGTTCATGAATTAACGATGTGCTGAGGGTAGAGATCTGCAGCCAGATTCAGTCCTTTAAACTTCCATTTTTGATATAAGATGTGAAAATATTCTAATGAGTCAATCAGAGCCGTCAGCCCGTCTTGGCCTGGTATGACCAGGGGTTTATGGTTGCTACCGCTAATTAACACGCAGTGTGTAGACACTGTGGTTCACTGACTTGGACTTCGCTGTACTTGTGCAACTATCAAACTCTATTTTATCATTCCCGCGGATATGGTTTAATTAATTGGCTGCAATAAAAGCTGTTCTTGTTTCAGTTTCCCTTTCATTCCAACTGCCGTCTTCACTCAGCGGTGGTTTATTTTGGCTCACATCTTGTGACGTTAAGTGGTCAGAGTTCATGTGCTGGGACAATGATAGGAGGACACACGTGTTGTTACCTGTAAGTAGCTCCTTGTTCAGATTGGCACGGTCGACTGACAGGATGAACTGACGGGAGAACAATCTGTATTAGAGTGTGTTTCATTAGACACTGGAAGACCCTCAAGGTCCCTGCACCTGAAACTGATATTACTTAACAGCTGCAGTGGGTGTGGGGTTAATATGTATGTGACTGTGTGTCGCTGAAGACACGTGCAGGCTTTCCTTGTGTTGTTGTCATGTGTCGACGGGCTTACCTGGCCTTTCTTGCCATACGGGATTGGAGACTGCGTCCCACTCAGCGAGTGGATCATTCTCGCGTGCATAGGAATCCCCTGGGATACAATCTGGATACATCACGGCAGAAAGTCACTTCAAACCGACATTTACAGCCGATTAGGATAAATGAGTCTGTATTATTTAATACTTTGCACTGGAAAATCAATTTTTTCTTAACAAAATGATTAATAGGCCTAGTAGAAGTGAGAGAAGGGTAGGCAATCGTTCCATCTGGTCACTCTCTATCTGCCCTTTAACAAACATGTGAAACCCTGTAAGGCAAGCCTTGTTTTGTCACGGTGAAAAGTCACTAAAGTGAGAAGATGGGTCGGATAAAGAGTCCTCAGGCATGTTTGATATGCTCAGTGCTGCTAGTACTGAGAAACAAAACGGTTTGATGGCATCAGATGCCAGAATCAAACATCGTCAGAGGACTTCGGTCCCCCTGGGGAATGGTCACTTAATTAATTATTAGACAACAAGGGGCAACAGAAATGAAGTTCAACTGTGTATAATCAGCGTACCTTGTCCTCAATTCCAACATGTTTCAGTGACTGACGGCCTCTGTGTGACAAAGCCAGGTTGATACTTCTCCCCTTCACAATTTCTGCTTCCCGGATATCTGACCAAATCAGACAGTTTTGTTTTTCATTTACATGCGTAAACTGTTCATTTAATTGAATTCCTGCTAAGAGAGCAGTAAGTGATGACACATTGTAGATTGGGATACTACCTTCCCGGGATTCAAAGACCTGAACATCAAATCCTCTTTTGGCAAAGAAGCAAGCATTCAGTGCACCAACCTAAAGGGGGAAAGGGAATACGTGTTTGATAGTATTACCAAAATCAGTGCACTTCAAACGACCAAACAATTACAATTATCCCTAAACTTTACTTTATCAATACTACATATGTGTATATCCAACCCTTGAGAATACATTGTATAACACACTTTTAAATGCAAATACTCTTATTTTACTGCAATTCACAAAGAAGAAAATCTTCTCTTGCATGTCCTGAAACCCCCTCTGGATCAATCAGAGAAGGTTGACGTGCAGTCGACTGTTCAGGAGATGCAATGAATTATCGATTCACTTTCACTTCTGCCTTACCAATCCACCGCCCACCACTGCGACAACCTTTTTCTTGGTTGGCCTGTCCGTTGATTTCTCCATTACTCGCAAGGATCTCAAGCTGTCTCGACCACCGGCTGTCCACTTCAAAGTGACAGAGAGGAGTGTTGGGTAAAGGTTTAACAGAGGAGGAGCAGAGTGAAATGTCATGAATGTCACTCTCGAGGTCAATTCCCTTTCAGGACAAACATACCACAGATAAGAGGACTCTCCAAACAGTGTCTAACGACGCTCTCTAGTGCGAGTTCCTGAAATAATATATGCTCCAAGGTTCCTCTGCCTATTTATTTGGGTAGAATATGCTAATGTAGCTGTCTGTCAAATATGAAGCCCTCACATAACGAAACACCATCGTAATCTGCCTATCAATCGTAACACGTGTCTGATCGTTCTTGGCAGGAAGACTGACAAGATTCCACACGCTCAAATGTATTTATTTCACCGGGTTGTAATCCATGTGACCAACTGTAAAATAATTGGACTCCTGCTTCTATTGTGTCAAGTGAGACAATGAATGGCCATGATTTGTAAAAGTAAAGAAGTCTATCTCCATCTAGTGGCTGTGTGGTGACAGCAATTTCAACTTCAAAGTCATCGATGAACA
>CAAKHC010016412.1:0-20743 GCA_901007825.1 Macroramphosus scolopax | reverse complement strand
ATAATGTAATGGCTTAATAATGCAAGTCAAGAGCAAATTAAAAGAAATAGTAAAATATCAATACTCATTTCATTGTGTGTGTGTTTGCGTGTGCGTGTGTGTTTGTTTGTGAGTGTGTGTATGTCTGTCTGTGTGTCTGTGCGTGCTGAAAACAAATTGAAGGATTTAAAGTTCATGCACCGTAAGGCAAACTGAAAAAGCTATTGTTTATAAAACAGAACAGGTGCAGTTTCACTCATTACCAATGACTTAGTATAACATTACATAAGATAATGATGAGGGAAAAGTCATTGACTGGTCTAACCTGTTAACATCGGTGTTCCACCCTGGTACAATCAGTTCCAGTCTGTTAGACATGTTATATCTACATAACATTTTGTGGCATTTTGAGATGTGAGGAGCATTAACAGCGTATGTTATTTGGTAATATTTTGTATTATTTATCAAAAAATGTACAAAAATGTACTGGTTCTTTATAATCCACATGAATCCCGTTCATTAAAAATTGTTTTGTTATTGAAAATAAAAAAGAACCATTATAACACATTGGAAATGCACTATCCCAGAATAGCTAATTATTGTTAATATTTAAATTGTAAACATTGACATTTTGTAGTTATATGTACCTAACAGAGAAGAATGCCTTCATAGCCTGTCTGTGATCAATATACTCATAACTATAGTTTTTCGAGTCCCTGAGCTTGAAAAGCAGGTCATCCTCCACTGATAGAAAACTAAAAATGTATGAAAAACACATAATTTGTTTTCCATTATTAAGCCAATATATTACCGGAAAACAAGAATTGTCCACAATATAGCATGGAATTAGGAATTTAAAAGATAAAATGATATAAATACTAATAAAGCCATTCATTTCTATAACAATAATAATCCGGTGTGATGATGTCGTAATTATCAGTTAGATAGGACAAAGTTTGTTTTTCCCTTTATTTATATGAATGTTTTACATTTCTGTGACCATTTGGCAACAGTTGGTTCCGGTGATAATTCAACACTGTGACACAATGTAAAGCTCTGGACCAGGTACTGCCGGTTGGACGCGCACGCGCAGGACTAAGCTTTGAAACCCGATCAGACCATGGAAATCCACACAAAGGCCTTCTAATCGATGTGAGAAACAATGACACAACGGAATTCCTGGATGTAGGCTCGACATTTTGGCACCTGTCAGTTACTTCAAATGTACTAATCTCCCTAATTGGTAGCTGTTATCTTGTGCAAAAGTCTCAGTGGGTGAGTAAACCGCAGAAGGTGCAGTTTACCAAGTGAAAGACGGTCTGCTCTGTGATCGATTATTACAGGCTATACAAAGATGGCGCTCTGAAAGCCGAGGTTTGTTTTCCATGGGTGCAAAGTATGTTAAAGTGCTTTAACCGAACAGCCCAGTATACAAGATATCTCCGGTCAGCAGGCAACGGTTCCTATTTTAACAAAGACTTTAGGTAAGTGTTGCCGAGCAAATGTCGTAACTTTAAGTCAAAAAATTATTTGGTTATTATCAAACAGAAAGGCGAGCTAACTGCTAGTAACTAGCGTTAGCCGCCGGGGCCGTTAAAGCCGGAAGGTTGACCTAAGCGCTCTAACAAAACTCACTAGCTTTGTTGTTAAGGTGGTAGCTTCAGACAAGCTTTTGTGTCATCCTCGTGCATTATTGGTAAATAAGTTATATTTTAACACTAAACAAGGATTTGGCTATTCGTAACAATGGAGCTGCTCAGCCTAACTCGGCAGCCACTTTGATTCTCGATAACTTCTCTGGAGTAGTTATTGCTCAATTCACCATCTCACGTTAGTCATCTTTCAGTGGGTGGAAGTGTTGTATATCCTGTTGCCAGTAGCGTGTGCTGAACTCTGTACGAGGCAGTTGGTGTTTGTTGTATTTAAGAGCTGTTCAAAACTGCAACTTATTTGCAGGGTTAGGTCCCATAACTACGAAGATGAGCTACATCAACCACGAGTTCTTCAATAGCAGTCGTTCCCAGCGTTGTTGCGAGGTGCATTTGTGACAGAAGGTTAATGTGTATGTACCCATTATTTAAATTAGAACTGATTTGCACTGTTTGATTCTCTCCGCTGCAGGCTGGTGTCATCTTTTCCATTCAGAATGACTGACCCAGCTTTAAAGAGGGAGGTTGGTGACATAATTCGCTCTCCTGAGGACAAGCGGGTTTACAGGGGCCTGGAGTTTAACAATGGCCTGAAGGCCATGCTAATCAGTGACCCAACAACAGACAAATCCTCTGCTGCTTTGGATGTCCACATAGGTACACTAATGTTTTTCAATCATTATTGCCTTACCAGGTGTTTCTATGATTTTTCATGTAACTTCTCTCCTTACAGTCATCATCATTGCAGTGTTATGGAAAGCAAGGGGAAAGATACGCACAATATGTAACTGATTTTAAACCCTTTAAGCTATGGAAGTAGTCCACATTATAATAAAACAAAATTCCCAAATTGTGACTAGCAATACCAGGTAATTTTAACTGCAGGACGAGGAAATTTGTAATGCACACATCTTCGTACCAAACGTTTGTTTTGAAATTTTACCCCTGAACCAACAATTTTAATGGGTTGTAGGGATGGTGTAAGTGAGATAACCTGACACAAACCCTATCTCTCCGAGTAGTGTGTTTACCACAGCTCAGTGTTTGTTCTTACATATCAATTAAAAACATTGCTTACATAAGTAACACATGTCATTCACTGATGAGAGTGGCCAACATGCGTGTGTGTGCCACAGGGTGGCCATTTGCCTACCCAGTGATCGAAATGGGTGATATTATTGAATTTGGGCTCATTCAAAGAAAATGCATTGACAGGCCGGAAGACTTTAAAACATGTCAGTTAGTTTTTTATATTGGCCATTTCTTTGTTTCCATGGCACAGAAGGGGAGATGAATAACAATGGAAAAAAGAAAAATAATAATAAATAACTGTGAAATTCCCTGTGTTTTTAAGTGTAACCATGGTTGTTATGTGCAGTCCCCCTTGTTTTGATCCCTCTTCATCTTTGAACTGTAATGAACAAAGACCTACAGTTTGTTTGACTCAATTTCTGTGGTCATTACTTCAATTCACAGGTTCATTATCGGACCCGACGAACATCTCGGGCCTGGCACACTTCTGTGAACACATGCTGTTCCTGGGCACAAAGAAGTATCCCAAGGAGAATGAGTACAGCCAGTTCCTCAGTGAGCATGCAGGCAGCTCTAATGCCTTTACGAGTGGAGAGCATACCAACTATTACTTTGATGTGTCTCATGAGCACTTGGAAGGAGCACTAGACAGGTACTTTCTTGTTTGTATCATTATTGTTTTACGCTCCATTAAAAATATTTGTCTCTGTTTTTACCAGTTGTATGGACTTTGATACAACTTTATGATCTGTCATAATCAACAAAATTACAGTCATTCCCAGACAACCAATCACTCACATTGTTATTTAATCATTTGTGCACCTTTTTACTCCGTTTTGTCACGAGTACATCATCACAGTTAACTACTGTCTCCAAAATGACCATAAAGATGAATTAATAGCTTATCGACATTGTCAACGTAAATAATCTGAACATTACAAGCCTCTCTATGGCAGGATTTATTTATGTATTAGATTTTCCAGCAGCCTAGGCTCAAGAAAGCATTTGTCTCCTGACAGTTAAAAACAACAATGCATTTGGTCTATGCAAAGGTAAATCATGAATGTGTTTTTTCGAAACTGGAAAGTGCGGTCTGATTACAGGTGGTTACTTTAGGCACATTCTAATGTCAGGTCTGAACTGAAGTGCTTTGAGCTGTCGACTTGTGATCAGATCAGACAAAGACACTTGTTTATGTCAGATCTTAGCAGGCCCTCAGCCTCGTTGTAACAATGAGCAGCTCCCATCCCCACTCAGGTCAGGAACCTCAGGCGACAGTGAAACTGATGTCCTCGGGGCTGCAGGGGACTCTGCTCGCATGTCAGCTGTGGTGGTTTGGAGACGACGATCAGAATTTAACCAATTGGTTTAAGATTACCTGCTTTAGAAATTAATGATATTCTAGCAAGCACCTGTTTGTGTCATCGGCTAATTGTTCTCCTGCATAAGTGAATTGTGAGGACACTCTGGACTTCAGTGGTGTGAAGGGAGGGTACTCTAAAAAATGTATGATGTTGAAGTATTATATATTTCATTAGCTCTTTAACCAAACCTGTAATGGGAGTGACTATTGTACCTCACCTTCCAGGCAATAGGGCTGTTTTTTTTCTATATCCAACATGATTTATCCAAATGTGATCTATACAACGTGGTGTTAATTTGACCCTTTTCAGCCATTTCCTCCACCATGATGGGCTAAACAATTTCTCAAAGCTGGGATGCATTGAATAGCTCATATTTAAGACTGTGTTATGGAGACCGCAAGCATCGCATAATAGAATCTCATTTAAGTGCCAGTGGGTGGTGTGTTGGCCTTGTAAGAACAGTGGTATGTTTTTGTTTGGACATGACTTAGTAGAACTTGCAGTCTGTTGCAGAAAGCTTCCCATGCAAAGCTTACCAGGACTTGACTTTAGAAACATTCAAATTTTTGTGTGCTTGCCATTTCTTTATTTGCATGTCGGTTTGACACACTTAGTGCTGATGCAAATGGTTTCTGTCTCTGCTTTGAGTGCTTTTTTTGGCCTCAACCGACTTTCATTTAACGCCAAAATAGCATTCAACCCCATTTAAAGTACAAATCATGGTTGTTGAAAATGGCACATCCTGTAGCGTTGTCGTATATCTGCACGCTGAAACTGTTTTAATGTTCACCATATTGTCATGTTGCAATATCTGCAGATTTGCCCAATTCTTCCTGTGCCCACTGTTTGATGAGAGCTGTAAGGACCGGGAAGTGAATGCTGTGGACTCTGAGCACGAGAAGAACTTGATGAATGATGCCTGGAGGCTGTTTCAGTTGGAGAAGGCCACTGGCAACCCAAACCACCCCTTCAGTAAATTTGGAACAGGTAGGACTTCCTCACTGAGTGATTCTCTTATATGCAGAGTTTACCAATGACTTATTATTCAGCCTTATAATGACAAAGGTACGGTACTTATTTGGCTTTATTAACACAATAACTTCAACAGGGGCAATAAATACATGTATAAAGACTGATAGATTAACTTGTATCTACATAGTGCCTAATCCCAACAGAAGTTAAATCAGGGCACTGTTCTATATTGAGCAGGTCTCGACAACGCTCTTTATACATTTGAATAAACTTGTTGCACCTGTTGGCTTAGTTGACATTTACCTGCCTGTTGTGGGGAAATTGCAAGATCACAGTGACATTGACTTTGGGCAGCCACCAGCTGAAAAATTCCACCTGATGGCAGTCTTGAGTTATAGAATCTGTATTCCACTAATGGACTGAAAAAGATCAGGCAGGCTTGCCAGTAATGCACTCATGGGGACCACCAGATTCCCAGATTCTTGTCCAGATTTTGTCTTTTTTTTCCCCAACTAATAGCTTGTACAATATCGCCACTTATCCTGGTTTAAGTTGACGACGAAAAAAATCAATACATCATTGGCTCAGCACCGCATCACATTTTTATGAACCTTTTATCCGATGTTGATAGTTTACTTAGAAATGCTAAATTGTGGGTCGTTACTATAAAATACAGTATCGTCTGCATGTTCAAAAATGTATCAGAAGAATTTAATGCTGAACCAACAAATTCTAACCCTTGAGTTTATTTATTCTTTCATTTGTGTTCTAGGGAACAAATTGACCCTTGAAACCAGACCATCTAAAGACGGGATCGACATCCGCGAGGAGCTTCTTCAGTTTCACTCCACATACTACTCCTCTAATCTAATGGGACTCTGTGTGTTAGGAAGAGGTAAAACTTCATCACTTACTACTCTTTCTTCTTGCTCTTACGTGAGACAACACAAAGGAACAAAGAATGCAAAGAGTTTAAAACGGTTGGAGCTGCTTAACCATGTTTCAACCACAATATTTGCCTTGGTATAATTCCTGTAAACAAATGAGACCCTTGTAAAGACAGAGGGGCTGTGCTTCCCTCACACCTCCTTTCTCCGCGTTGTGGGTCTGTGTCTTCTCGGTATCTTTGCTGAACATGTGTGATTGTGAGAAGCTGCTCCCTGCGGTCAAGCGCCACCCTCTTCCTGTTTGGCCTTTCACAACAATGATGGTGTTAAAGTAGAATTCAGAGTGTTACCCAATAAAGCAAGACGTCTTCAGATAAATTGTAACAACTCGAAGTCCTAATGACGGCGTCATTAGATTACAGAAATAACTGTAATGAATAATTGATGTTTAGTTTCAACATGTCGCATTTATTTATCTCTAAGCTAATGTTTCTTGAGTTAATTGTATTTTCTGGTGTAAACTTCAGTTAGCTTTATGTTTAAGTTCTGTATTTATTGAACTGAAAGAGACAGTTTGACATCAGTGCTTACAAGAGCGTCTTTATATGATTTATGTCTCCTAGTGGCTCTCACTTAACTTCTGAATTTCTAACTGAGCTTCCTTGTTCATGTATTGGTCCAAACTAGATCAGTTGTGAGCAACTTGAAATGGCTTGTTAATGGTCAAATGTTACTGCTGGTTTTCCAAGACCAGCAGTATATAGTTCTTCTACTCTTAACTAAAACGTCTAAAAACCATATTTCCTCTCCATCCTCACCTACAGAATCACTAGATGACTTGACCTCCATGGTGGTCAAGTTATTTGGAGAAGTGGAGAACAAGAATGTGCCGATCCCAGAATTCCCTGAGCACCCTTTCCAGGAAGAACATCTCAAAGTGAGCGTCTTAGTGAAACTCCCCAGTGTTCTCACACTTTGTGCTACAGCTGTAAAGCTGTGTTTAACAAGGGGGCCAGTATTTACTTCTCCTAGTTAATCATGAACTGGCTGTTTTGCTACAGGAAATAATAATTTCAGTTGCTTTGTGTACCATCACTCATCAAAATGAGATTTCTGTTTGTAATATATCCGAAACAGATTTGTTAACGTACCTCTTTTTTCATTTTCCTTTTTTTATATTCTTTCAGCAATTCTACAAAGTGGTGCCGATCAAGGACATTAGGAACTTGTACGTGACTTTCCCCATCTCAGATCTGCAGAAGTACTACAAGTCAAACCCAGGACATTACCTGGGACATCTGATTGGTCATGAAGGACCTGGGAGTTTGTTATCTGAGCTCAAATCTAAAGGTAGGACACAGTGGAGCTTCAGTATGAAGACAAGTATGTTAGAATGCTACTTTAAGATCTTATGATCAGGACATTATGTGCTAGACACATGAATTTGATCATATTCAATTTGTATAAATGATAACACAGAATATACATTTTTCAATCAATGGTCCACAGTTTTTGTGTTTTAAGGAACACCGTCTAATGAGAAGAGCTCACACTGAACACATGACAAACTTTAGACTCATCATGTGTCAGCAAACATTATGAACTAAAACGCTCATGATTTAACGATGCTTTTGTTAGGTTGGGTGAACACACTTGTTGGAGGGCAGAAAGAAGGAGCCAAAGGATTCATGTTCTTCATCATCAATGTGGACCTGACGGAGGAGGGCCTTTGTAAGTAGCGCTTGCTGCACACAGGATTTGCTGGAGTGCTTTGCATGTGGTGCTTATTATTCCCCAGTGTGGTCAGATGTGTGTATGAGCACGTATCGGAAATGTAATTCATGTACACTGGGTCATCATCTTTGTGTCACCGCAGTGCACGTTGAGGACATCATCTACCACATGTTCCAGTACATCCAGAAACTGCGCACCGAGGGACCTCAGGAGTGGGTGTTTGAGGAGTGCAAGGTAATTAAAGACAGAAGGGCAGGGCAAACCTGACCCTCGGAGTCTTGGTTACTGGAGAAAATAATAGAGCAGCAGGGACATTGAATGTCTGCTGTTTTCACAGTCCCATCGACTACCAGAGCAAACTTACATTAGTAGTAGTTCCACAGAAGAGTGTAACAATATGAGAGAACTAAACTTGCAGATTAAATTGTTTTCCACCTTAAATCTGAGCGGTTTTTGTTTGTTACTTATCATGTGGCTTTCTCTGTTTTTCTATCTTTCTGTAGGATTTGAACAAAGTGGCCTTCAGATTCAAGGACAAGGAGCGACCACGTGGCTACACCTCCAAAGTTGCTGGTTTACTACATGTAAGTCTACTTTCTATCTGCAAAGGTTGTTTCCAGGGAGAAACAATGCAGCTCAATGCGTCTGTACCTGCTGCCGTCATCCGGCTGCGTGGTGCTTCCGTTGTCTCTGTCAAGAGACCGGAGATTTCACAGATGATTAAAGTTAGGCTAGATAAGTCATCTTATTACATAGTGATATGAAATGGAATCAGAGTTCTGGGTAGCAATTTGCTGTACTCTTAATTAGATTTTTCAGTTTGCAAGCTTTCTTACCTCTGCCAAGGACGTTTTCACCTGTCTCTCTTGGACTGACTGACTGCCCTGACTAAGCAAAAATTACTCATAAAATTTGGTGGAGAGGTATCACGCACGCACACACACACAGGCACACAACTAAAGCAGCCCGACAGTTACAACTTTCTGCTTTTTGTGTTTCAGTATTACCCTCTTGAAGAGGTTCTGGCAGCAGAGTACCTTCTGGAGGACTTCAGGCCAGATCTGATTGAGATGGTGCTGGACAAGCTGAAACCAGATTATGTCAGGTCAGTGTGACAACATCAGTCTGCTGTTGTCTTCAGAAAAACCGATGACATCCAGGCACTTGCAGCCATAGTGTTTGTCTTTATTACAGTTTTCTATTATAAAGGTGTCAATATAATCATCAATACAATCAATCAAAAATCATTTCAAACGTTTTGTGTGTTTCTGGCATTTTTCTTTTTCATTAGTCCTGTAAAATTATCCTCTTCCTTAATCCGTTTCTCAGTTTACCTGCTTCAGCAGGGTGACCTCTAGTGGCACATGCTGTGCACTACAATACATGACCTCAATTCAGCATCACTTTAATAGAAAGTGTTTACCTTTGTGATTTCTAAATCCTCCAGTTTACCATAGTTCCTTGATGCTGCTCAAATCTAATATGAAGGCAACTTGACTTGCTTGAGGTTCCATCTCTCATCCAGCTCTCTATTTCTGATTGTTTCTGAGGGGAAGAATTGTTGCACGCTCTCACTGGCTGACCCTGACAGTTTGTCTGCCAGTCTCCTCTTTTACTGAAGTGCCTTTTAACTTTGGGGTTTTGCCAGCATTGCATTGAATTCATGGTGGCGGTTCTATGCATCAGTCTCCTCTAAGTGCCTGTGGAGTTAAATCTTTTTAAATTATATGAATTGAACAATTTGAAATCACAGTTGTTTAAAAAACACAAACCTATTATTGCCACTGTGATTGAATAAATACTACAGCCAAGTGCAACACACTGAGCGACAAAATGTCAATGAATCTGTTGCATCAAATATGATCCCAATAGATTACTGATGGAAAATCACTCGCATCTCATATTGTATAGCTGAAATTAAAGTATCCACTCAACTCTAACGGGGAGGTTTTGTGTCTGTGTAACGTGACCTGGTTTTGGGTCTTCTGTTTCTAGAGTTGCTGTGGTGTCAAAGTCATTTGAGGGGCAAACAGACAAGACAGAAGAATGGTACGGAACACAGTACAAACAGGAGGCCATCTCTGAGGACACCATCAAGGTGAAGCACTGCGGTCATGCTGCTCTCAACAAATGGCCCAATCCTGGTAGTCTGGTTGTTTAGCGTGCGATAAACGTTTTGTAAAAGACGCTTGTCGTTGTGCATTTGCGTTTCAGAAATGGGCCGGTGCCGACTTCAATGGAAAGTTCAAGTTACCAATGAAAAACGAGTTCATCCCGACCAACTTTGAAATCTACCCGCTTGAGAAAGACTCTCCAGCCGTCCCCACTTTAATCAAGGCAAGTGATTCTGTTGCTCTGCTTTGACATCAAAGCGGCCTCAGTCTTCATTACAACGCTGGGCAGAGTCCTTACCTAACTGCAGATTGTACAAAAACACATCATGCTTTTATATGTTAGTATGATCAGAGGATCTAAGCAACGAGCAACAATGTGCAGATTCCATTCTCTGAAGGAAATACTGGGAAAAAGCAACTGATGTTTTTTCCTGTTAAGTGCATCACCATTGATAATCTGATCTGATGTTATCAGAATAATGTACGGGCCTATGCGGTTGTTCTACAGGCTTCTTGTGTGAAGTTCAACCGTTTTCTCCAGCCGTGCGTGATCTTTCTTCTTCTGTTAATTAATATAAAGTGACACCTGCTTGTCTGTGTCTGGTTTCCTCATTTCTTCCAGGACACTGCGATGAGCAAGGTGTGGTTCAAGCAGGACGACAAGTTCTTCCTGCCCAAAGCCTGCCTGAACTTTGAGTTCTTTAGGTTTGTAACTAACCTTGATCCATTATACTCCACATTATCACCGCTCACTACCCAGCAAATCAGCTGTCTAGTTCTTGCCTGCTATTACCTACATGTTAATTATTCCTGATAGCACAATATTTATACTGAATGAGGAACAATAAACACAAAAACATAAATATTACAATTATTGAAACCAATCTTGCATATAAGTATATATAACTTACTGTAGTTGCTTTGTATTATCTTAAGAATTGCAGTGTTCTAAGGGAGCCGGAGGACGTATGAATATTGTCTGCCAATGTAGCTGCTTTACACAGCAGCTACATACCTTGTATACTGTAAACCCTTTGAACACGCAGTCTTTTAAAGCGACGCCTTCTCATTTATCATGTCAGCACATCTCATTAACACTGTGGTTAACATCCCAGTGCCTCACATCACAGCACGTTCAGAGTTAGCTTAATTTCGTTTGTGGTGATTACATCCCTACTAGCCACAGTCAGTATGTAAATATGTTTACATGTACAATCATTGACTAAACTCTATTTGCTAGAGTTTGTTCCTCTCATAAAACAAGTAGAGATGATCCTCTCTACTCTGTGTTTTACTGTGTTTGACCACTGCCATTTTCTCTACAGCCCGTTTGCTTATGTGGACCCATTGCATTGTAACATGGCTTATTTATACCTGGAGCTCCTCAAGGACTCCCTCAACGAGTATGCATATGCAGCCGAGCTAGCTGGCTTGAATTATGACCTCCAAAATACCGTCTATGGGATGTATGTAAGTATTAAAAATCTCCCCATCGCCCTCATGCCGCATCCCAAACCTAAAGACCCCTATCATCCTCAGACTGGGATACTGTGGCTCAGCCAGGCCTGACAAGGGCTTACAAGCATATTACAGCCAACTTTGTGGCTGCATGAGAATGTTATATGATATTTGACACTGCAGTGAGTTCACACACGTTAAGAAGATTACAGAAAACTGCCATCTATACTTTCTCTTCTATCTAAACACGCAGATTGTAAATCATCTGATGTTGCAGCTAAATTAAATAATTCATCTTCAGAAACCCGACCTGGCTGGTCTCAGTATAGCCTTTGTTCTATCTGCATCTTCCTATTCATTCTTCACCTTTTCCCTCTCTGCTCATCCGCCTCCCACGAAAGCTTTTACTTACCATTTACTTTGGAGGTTTTTATTCCCTCATGTGATCAAGCAGAGCGAATTATTTTCACTTCCGTTGTTTGTTGTTTTCTTTGGGTTCAGTGTAGACATGTAGCCATCGACACCAGGCCTCAAGCGTTCAACCAACGATTCACATTGTCACTGGTTGATCTGAGAACAGTGGAGCAGAAGCAGGAGGCTCCTCCATAGTATATCCTTGTCCGTTGTACAAGACAGAGAGCTGGTCACAAGGCTGCATATACATACTCTTCTTATCATTCTGCACATATTTGTGCTGTCTGGTCTTTTTGTTTTTTGACAACCCCTCATTCTCAACCATTTATTTTTGTTCTTTTTCCCTCCATTAGTCGCTACCTATATGCAGATCCCCTGTACTGCAACATGACCTACTTGTTCTTCAGGTTACTGAAGGATGATTTAAAAGAGTATACATATGCAGCCCGCCTCGCAGGGCTGGTGTATGGCGTAGCCTCAGGGATGAATGCCATCCTCGTAAGTAATCCGTTTGAAGTCTGGAAAGCGGGGGGCAACTTTGAAGGGTCCACTTTGATGCTTGGAGAGAGTGTGTCACTGGCTTGGTTTTCTTTGCTGCATTTGATTATGTGAAGTGCTGTGTGTTCTGTGTGCCCGGACAGAGGGTAGGAAGTCTTTGCTTGCTGCTGCATCCCCTGCCCACACCAACCCTACTAGTCACTTCGCTATAAGAAACCATCAGCACACCTTCACAGTCCTCTGGACATGAGACACAAGCATTCTGATTACACTTATGATGGAGATATGAACCTTTTTTTAAGAAAGTTTTCTTAACATTTTAATGTTTTTGCCTCGTCAGCTTAAATTAAAAGTGTTTGTCACAATACGAGTTAAGATTAGTGTTTAAAATTCCTTTTATTAGTTGTATGAGTTTTATTTTAATGCCTTAGGCTTTCAGACTAACTCTTATCCACAGGTGCTGACTGATGGTATCGTGAACTTATAGACGGTGAAGAACAGAGTAGGACAGTTGTATTCACCCTAATTCTTTTTAATTGTTTGGTTGACACTGTTTGGTGACCAATGTATTAGTGAGGCAGAGATAGTTGTTGAAAAAGTGTCTGTTTGCTACACACAAGTAATTAAATGAACTGACTCAGATGCTCTGAGAGATTTATAGTCTGTCTTGCTGATTCAAGTGCCTCAATCAAGCCGGGAGAGAGTTTAACCTGCTCAACCTCTTTGTCTCCCCAGTGAATAACGGCAGTTTGTTAGTGTGTGTGTGTCTTTCTCTGGAATTGACTGTTTCACACAAGTTGCAGCAAGTGTTTTGGGGTTAAACTTGTCTCTGGGTTGGTGTTTGTTCTTTTTCCTCGAAGCTCTCTAACTCCCTCACTAACACCCTGCCTCATTTGCCTTGTGACCTACTGACCTGCATTCATTGTCCTGCTATAGATCTTTCGAGCAAACCACCTCTTACCATTGCAAATGACTGTGGTCCGTCCTCAGGGATGGCCGTTCTGTGTATTTGTGTGTTGAACTGTATGTAATTGGTTTGAGTCAGCAGTATCGGTGCGGCTGGCTGAGCATCGCCAAGGTTAATGATGTTAAGAGCGATTACTTTTAACAGGCGTCACCGCAGGGACTTAGCGCCAGGGAGAGGGGAGGAATGAGTCTGAGAGCATAGCCATGTAGCCGCAGGTTTCTGCTGAATCATGAAGGGCCACGAGGTGTGCACGACTTTGCAAGCGGAGGCTTTAAATAACCTTCGATGTTCTTTCACATTTGAAAGTGCTCGTTTGCATAGAAATACCTCGTAGCCTACCAACGAGGTGTCTCCCTTAGCAACCGCAGGGAAATAAGTTTGCGCTACAGCAGATGAGATGATGCTTCCTTCCAGAGAGCAGTGTTCTTATATAGACATTATCGGCTGTTGTATTGCAACCGAGCACATTGTGCAGAAAGGATCATTAAATATACTTCAAAGACATTTAAAAATTGTCTGTTGAACTGTAACTGACAGTACTGAACATTTAAATGACAGGATTTAGTTTCTATCTTCCTTCATGCAGCTGCAAAGCTACCCGCTCTTATTTACTGTGATGTCAGTTTTAACTGTTGGCTGATTCTTGACAAGCATCTGGTGAGCCAGTAATAGCACATTTTCTACATCGTTAGGAAGCGCGCTCATCACAGTAGGCTCGCCTTATCTTTCTGTCGGCTGATTATATACCACCTTTCCTCTTTCACCGTCTGCTGCAGCTGTCCGTCAAAGGTTACAGTGACAAACAGCACATCCTGCTGAAGAAGATCATCGAGAAGATGGCCACTTTTGAGATTGACGAGAAGCGCTTCGACATCATCAAGGAAGCGGTAAGATCAAACTGCGTCTCCATCGTCATTGAGAAGTCGTAATCGATCGATCACAGGATGCTTGGAAATTCACTGAACAACTTCTAACCCACAGTAATCAGAACCTCTCTTTGAATCCTGGTTTATAAATCAATAAAGCACCAGTAATAGATTAATGCCGGTCATAAAGTGTTGAACTGACGTTGCCCTCTCTTTGTCTTTGCAGTACATGAGGTCTTTGAATAACTTCAGAGCCGAGCAGCCTCACCAGCACGCCATGTACTACCTCCGTCTGCTAATGACTGAGGTTGCTTGGACCAAAGATGAGCTCAGAGAGGCTCTTGATGGTGGGATGCCACTTTTAATCTCTTTCTCTCTTTCACTTCTGTCTCAAGGTCCCATCCCTTGTGCTCAGTAGTCCTTCTGCTACAGCGAGCCAAACTGAATGCACTACAATTCATGTCCCATGTATAAGGCGAGCAGTGTCTCAAACTTGACTTTTTATCTCTGCAGGGTCCAACGAACCATGCATTAGGTGGTTGTAGAAATTGGGCACATCTTGCAAGCAATTTGAGATTAGGGAAGCACATTTTACAGTTTTTGATTTGTTATAAAATGAAGTTCTCACTATGTCTTATCTTGTCATGTTCCTGGACTGAAGTTCCAGAGTGTGGCTCGGAGTCGGTCGAGGGCTGCGCCTCCCCTCTCGCCTCACTCTTCCCCTGTAAATCCTCATTTGAATGCAGCGGCCGTCCTCCAGCAGATGCCTCCCTAGCTGCAGTCTTCCCTTTCCGCAGTGCCAGTCTGGAGCCTGAAGGGCAAATTATTGTATTTTTGTCACGGAGCTTACACAGGCTATCCTCAGATTCACATGGGACTCAATTAACCTGCAGGGTCAAGGCCCATGTCGCACAGTCACCAGGGCCGCCAATTAGCACACCTTATTCCCTTAACAGTGTCCTCACCCGCCTGCCCTCACATGTCTGGGGTCTATGAGACACTTTTATTCTCTCGTTTCCCAGCTTGTGTGTGTCTCTGTGGCCAAACATCATTTAGATAACTGTGTGTGTATTCCTGCAGTAGCTTAGCTCCTTGAATCTGGGTCAGACGCTGCTTGAATTCAGATTGGCCACATTGAGGCACACTTCATTTTTGTGCTTGTGAATGTGTGTGTGTTTACCAGGCTGAATGCCTATCATGGTAATTTTACTTCCTTGTTTGTGACAGGAGACTGTACACTGCAGTAGCGAACACACACACACACACACACACTTTTCATTCTCTGATTTTGTCTTGGTGGCAGCTTGGGACCTTCTTTTTGGGACATTGCTCTATGATTGATTGCTGTTGTCTGTCATCTGTATTCCAGATGTAACTCTCCCACGCCTCAAGGCCTTCATACCTCAGCTGTTGTCACGGTTACATATTGAAGCCCTTCTCCATGGCAACATCACCAAGGAGGTTTGTTCTCAATTCTTTACTCAGTCATTTTTTTTTTTTACCAGATAAGGGATTCAGAAAATTGTTAAATCTCTTCTTGATGGGTTTGTAAAATCACAGTAGTTCTGATTTCCTTTCACATTTGGGCTAAAAATATGCTAAAAAAAGAGGATGACCTCTGTTCTATATGTGGTAAAACACGTATATAATGTTACATGGGAGGATGAGGGGGATGTCCATTCTTTGTATGTAACATCATACACCCCTCTGACCAGCACTTCCGCCTTTTGTCAATACAAAGATTCCAATTATCGATGGACAGTTCAAAGATATAATCTATCAGACATTCACAGTCTCCAGCAGTGGTCAGACTTAAGGCTTTTATATGAGGTGATAGCAGTCACAGTACACGTTTACATCTCATAACGGGTCATCAGAGGTCCTGTAACGCAACAGAGGACCCCTGAATCTGAATCATTCATCTTCGTATGAGCAGTTCCCCTCGCTCTTCAATATTTAAACTTTGCTCCACAAGCCCAGCTTTTTCAGTACATTGACTTTGTCACAGTACATTGTGTCAGAGTCCGACCTGACGACCTCTAATTCCCTGTGTGAGTTGAAGCCAGTCCAACGTAGGAGCATACCCTTCCGCTTCCCAAAAGGCTTGTATGAACTCTGGAACGACTCTTGCATCGCTCTCCAAGCCTGCTCCCTAACCTAAAAAAACATTTGAATATGTATACACAATGTTTTCCTAGAAGTATGTTTCTCAATCAGCTAAATGTTTTCTCTTCCACCCCCCCCTGTCTGTCATCTCTTAGTCTGCTCTTGGCATGATGCAAATGATGGAGGACAAGCTCATTGAGCATGCTCACACGAAACCTCTCCTCCCGAGCCAACTGATTCGCTACAGAGAGGTGCAGGTTCCAGACGGTAGGTTCTCCACTCCCACACACACCATTTGAGAATTCTAAATCCTCATCGGTCAGTCATGCCTGTTTCCATGCCGACCACGCGTGCCCTCGTCATCACTGACACTTCTTTACATTTATAAAGACTTGATTAAATTCAGCCTCCCATTTCCCCCAATGGAACAATATTGTCAATGAGTATAAATTGACGTCATTGGGCCACGTCGGTACACACTTTCCCCTGAGCAGCCCGAAAACAAATGCACTCACGCAAAGCAAAGCACCTGCGCTGCCTTTCTGATTACCTCTTGAAAGTTGAGTGATGTGGAGAGGAAAACCGGAGCTGTGCAGGGCCGCCTGGAGACATCCTGTGTCCCACTGAGGGATCGAGGGATTTTTCCAGGCTCAGCTCCAGATTGCCAGTCAGACGCGGCGCAGGAGTGCAGATGGAGGACGTAAAGGATATAAACACCAAGCTGGCTCACAAATGACAGACTGATAGTCTCGTACAGGAAACACATTATTACTCTCACAGCTTTAAACTTTAGAGGCGGAACTCGTCTTGTCGGTGTAGTCGAGCTACATCCAGAAGTTAAATCCGCAATTTAATTTCGGAGCTCAGTTTTAATTCAAAGATGAACACGAGGCAAAAACAACATACGAAATATGTACTTGCGTAAAGACGTACATAGATTAAAACATGAATATACCACATTTCATATTAGTCATTTGAAAGATGCACAAAGTACTTGCATCCCTCTCATTCATGTTGGTGAGATATGCTTGATTGATGATTAATGCTTTGATAATCAATGAAGATACTCCACTGAAACTTTTACTTCACCGAAGTTCGTCTCGATAGACTTCAGGAAAAGCGAGGGAGATGTTGGGAACTGTGAACACTCCCAGAGAGCAGAGCCGGAGTGCTCCGTCAGCAGTTGCATAAAGGCCTCAACTCCATGGCAGTGACCTTGATCACAATTGACTCCAACTAAATGGAGTTGAGCACAAAGGGAACCAGGTTTCCTCGCGCTTCAATGGACGGCTCCGCTCCCTGATCTGCTCCAAAGAAAATTTAAAGTACAGATGAAAAGCTTCAAGAGTCCAATTTGGAGTCACTCAGCAAAAAAATTCAGGATGTTGGCATTCAGGAAAATGTCTGTGCCTGTCTGAGTGTCACCCCTGTCCTCTGCCTGAACCTCCCGGCTTTTGAACGTTACTGCGCCTCCAGCAACGAGCCCCGACATGTACTGCAGATACACAGTAGAAGCAGGTCATCAGCTTAAAGCAGACAACACTTGTACAAAGTTACTGTCTTCAGCACAGACAGATTTGAATATCTCAGCAGAAAAAGATGCCTTTTTTTTACTGTATTATTCCTAGTTTATCTGAGTCAATGGTTATTGATGTTGACGGGTCAACATATTTTAACAAAACAGGAGTTTAGCAGAAGCAGCTTCAGCTAGTTTTTGCTCCATCACTGCTTTAGTTTGCTCTTAGGATTTATTACAGTTCTATTTCAGCAAAGCCCAGTCAGGTTTGATCAAATGATTTATTATTTTGATTTAATCTGCAGTAGTAATGAGAGGGAATGGGGGTTTTTCTTTGTTCTTTAGGCTGCAATTGAAGGGCAAGTGATCTCTTGTTTGGGGCTTATCTTGAGCTCTCTGCCTTCTTTCAATCAGTAATGCATTTATCGGATTTATTTTTAATGTTTGCATTAATATTATCGCCCTCTTTCAGGTGGCTGGTACGTTTATCAGCAGAGGAACGAGGTGCACAACAATTGTGGCATTGAAATCTACTACCAGACGGACATGCAGACCACCCACGAGAACATGCTGCTGGAGCTCTTCTGTCAGATCATATCCGAGCCGTGCTTCAACACCCTGAGAACCAAAGAACAGCTGGGTGAGCCCACAAAATACAAACCATCACGGTGAACGTGGCATCTGTTGCTTTCTCCAAACAAGAAAAGATGAGCAGTATCCAGGCTGAATAGATGGTTGTTCTGAACCACAATGGTCTTTCAGTAGCATCTCGTATCTTGGTCCCCTGTCTGAGATCTTCTCCTCTGCACCCCCAGGCTACATTGTGTTCAGTGGGCCCCGGCGGGCTAATGGAGTCCAAGGCCTGCGCTTCATCATCCAGTCAGAGAAGGCGCCTCACTACCTGGAGAGCCGCGTAGAGGCTTTCCTCTGCACTATGGAGAAATCTGTGGAGGAGATGAACGACGAGGCCTTCCAGAAACACATCCAGGCCTTGGCCATCCGCCGCCTGGACAAGCCGAAGAAGCTCTCTGCTGAGTGCGCCAAGTACTGGGGGGAGATCATCTCTCAGCAGTATAATTTTGACAGAGGTGAGGCCTCCTGCACACCCTCCTGACTACTGCGGGGTCATAAATCTTTTTATGCAGCTATATTTAGATATATTCTAAAAACCCTCTAATCGCTTAGATTATTATGAAAAGCTTGTGTTATGCAAAAAGTAAAATATTCTTTGTGTTATCGATGCTTGAGAAAGTCCCAGCAGGCGGAATGATTTCGCACAAATCGAGCTCCATTAAAATCTTTTATAATCTGCAGATGTAGCACAAGTCTTTCTCGCAACATTCTCCTGAGTGCCATAATGGATTGTAATGGGCCTGATTCACTGGTAATCTGCCTAAAGCCCTGAGTGATGGCACACTGAGAGGCTGCCAAGGGAGTGGTGGTGATTACTGATACTAGCAGTATTATGGTATGGGAGGAGCGTCGAGGGAGCGATGGCAGCTAACACGCTCGGCTCCAAGGGCACAGAAAATATGAGCTTCAATCATTCTTCTCTCGGCCACATACAGCTGCTGTTCAATGTGCCCTTGTCTTTTAACAGTAATAATGTTTTAACTGTGCACACTGCTCTGCAATAAGAAGCTATTCTTTTAGAAGTCAAACCCACAACACAACCAGTCGGGACAGACTAGCGCGCTATGTGGAGCGCAGACCTCTGCTGAGGTCAATCTGAAGCTTTACTCAACCGATCTGCACCAACAGGTAACATGTTCGTCCTCGGCCCTCCGCTTCACCCGTCCCCCAAAGTTCCATCCAAATCAGCCTGGTAGCTTTTGTATAATCCTGCTGAACATAACCTCCCTGGCAGGGGTAATGAAGAAAAGATACTGTTGGATGAATCACGTCTCTGATGTCGGAGCTTCTCACTCAGGATTGAATACATTTCCGCTGCATTATCATGCAGCAGTAATAGTAACCTTGACGTGGTGTGAAGCAACTCAAAAGTTTCTGAAAGTGTATTTTTAAACCACACTGGCGGTGAACTGAACTGTGAGGTGATCAACGCAGATGGTTTGGAGGAAGATGAGCAGTAATGCTTTGAACTGTAAAGCCGATCGTGTTCAGACGTTTGTCTTCCTGTTGTGTTGCAGATAACATCGAGGTGTCTCATCTGAAGACTTTGACAAAAGAAAACGTCATGCAGTTCTACAGGGTGAGTACAGTCCCCTTCAGTACCTTTCATTTACATTTTACAAATGGATTTAAAAACTGTTCTGAAGGAGCATTCAGTCATTTCTAACTGGGGAGAGTTAGATATTCTAACATCCCCACATCTTATGACATATTGGAGTTAGTAGTCTGATCTGTTATATGATATAATAACTGACGTCCAAGCAGCCGATAGTGGAGAAATATATATTTGTAGAAACAAATTAGCTCCTCTGTTCACCTTCAAAGTTGGATTGATGCTGATACATGTCGTGTTTTTGATAATAAGAGATTACTGGTGTGAAATAAAACCCCCTATTGTGTGTGTGTGTGTGTGTGTGTCCAGACACACAAGGTTTCACTGGTTTCGGTCTGCCCTTCTAGCTTTCATCTCCTCCTGATTCTATTCATAGCCGTGGAGGTGACACTGACACAGGACGCTCACAGCATATCAGCTGCCGTAATGACTGCCAGCCAGCCCGTTTCAAAGGGCGTTAAGGGCCAAAGACACATGGTCGCTGAAAGAATCGGCTTTATCTCAGCCCAGCAGAGACCATTAGAGGCCCCATGCCGAATAAACCTAATGCATTTCAAATTACATATCGGCAGCCATCGCAGAAGCTTTGTTCCTATTTTTCGGTTGCTGGCGTTGACGCCGTCTGACTGCAGGGGAGCGACAACCTCAGTCGGATATAATCCTTCTTTCAGACACGCGATGAGCGCGTAGCTAAACAGACCCCGGCCACGCTGAGTCTGTTCTTCTTTGGATCAACAGGGTGACAAGTGACTGCGGTTACCTTCAGCGTGATCACACTTTATGTACGATATCTTATTTATTTAAATTCCACATGTAGTTTGGGGGAAATGTCTTGAACCTCCGTGTGAATGCAGGTAAATATTAGTAGTAATATTGACGCTGTTTGTCATGAAAAAGAAGAGTAACGAATCTTCTCGCCACGTGTCTGCTTGTGTCCCCGCA
>CAAKHC010016405.1:2500-17724 GCA_901007825.1 Macroramphosus scolopax | reverse complement strand
TCAATCTTTTTCACTTGCCTGATAACCAGGCTAGCTAGATTTACTCACATGTTAAATACGAGCGACACTCACTTTGCTTCGTCTCTCCTTTTGTTTTCTAGAAAGTGGGATCGTCCCCTTCGCAGGTACTTGAATTACCAGTCCACCTTCAGCCTTTAAAATTGGACATTTGATTTATTTTGCCATCATTACAACATCATTAGTGTAGTATGATAATTTCGCCTCTGTTTCCCTCAGCAGAGTGACTTCCCCTCAGTGAACCTCTGTGCCTACCCGTTCATACTGAACGCACAAGCCAAGACGACGATGCTGCAAACAGACGCTGAGCTGCAAATGCAGGTGTGTTGAACTTACACATACATGTTAGAAGTAATACTAATCATTAATTTAGAAAGTTCCTCTTGGATCTAATTGGATCTGATCTCTCTTTCTCCCCCTGCAACCGTTACCAAGATGGCAGTAAGTGGTGCAAACCTACACAATGTCTTCATGCTGCTGACTCTGGAGCCCCACCTCGCCAGGAACCCTTACCTGGTGCTCCACGTGCGCAGGAACCACTTAGTGAGCGACACGCTCCGTGAGCTCACCATGTACTCGGACGTGGACCTCAAGAAACCGCTCAAGGTGAGACACACACACTCTTCTGTGTTGTTATGAACACACACGTCCGTTCATTCCTCATCGACGTCTCCCTGCAGGTGATCTTCGATGGAGAGGAGGCTGTCGACGCCGGCGGAGTAACAAAGGAGTTCTTCCTGCTGCTGTTAAAGGAGCTGATGGATCCTGTTTATGGGATGTTCACTCATTACAAAGAGTCCAACCTGCTGTGGTTCTCAGACAAGGTAACGTACAGCAAAACATTCCACAGATTGTAGCGTGTTTATCACGGCGCTCTCCGGTAGATAAAACAACGTCTTCTTGTGTGTGTCTGCAGTGTTTTGTGGAGCAGAACTGGTTCCACCTGATCGGGATCATCTGTGGTCTGGCCATCTACAACTCCACAGTGGTGGACCTCCACTTCCCACTGGTTCTCTACAAGAAGCTGCTGGATGTGGCGCCCACGCTGGAGGACTTCAAGGAGCTCTCGCCCACCGAGGCCAGGTAGCTCCGGTGTCTAGGTGTTCCCTCGGATCGTTGGCTGTGTACATATTAAGCAGCTCCAGTGTGGTTTGCTTTTATTCTTTGAAAGTTGAAGCAAACGAGCCTCAAGAGAAATTCCTGCTGCCTGTGTTTGCTCAAACGTAACGTAAATAGTGTTTAATTTTTACGTTCTAATTGCAATGGTGCTCCGTGTCTATTTAAGTTTGTTATCAGGGAACATCAGTGTGTCACTCGCTTAGACAACCAGCGTTTCTTTCATCACAGTGAAGCTGATTGCTGCAGGAAATACCTCTTCATTGATTCAGAGCTGGAAGGGTCAACGTTTCCTTCCTCCCTAATGATCCCCGGTGTTACATCTATTGATTCTCAGATTAGAAGGCTACAAGCGGTGCAGCTCAGCTTGTGGAGACGCTTTTAGAAACAACAAAACCACGACAGACAAAGACATGTTCAACATGCTGCAGCAGTATTTCTCCCCCTGTTCGCCTCACAGCAGGAACGTTCTGAGTTTGAAGCTGCCAGCCTGCCGGGGAGTTTGCATGTTCTCTCCTCGTTCGTGTAGGTTTCCTCCCACGAAAACATGCAGTGTGACTGCGAGTGCGAGCGGTTGTTTGTCTCCATGTGTGAGCTCCTCCTCGTGCCAAGTGTCAGCTGGGATTATCTCCAGCTCTCCGAGACCCTGACACCAGGAAACAGTAGAAAGAATCAGAATTATTCTGTTCTGGAGGCTGAGAAATCTTAGCTTTGCCTCCCTGTTGGGATCATGTGGTGAAAGGATTCCTGAATCTTGTCATTCATTTCATTTATCCCTCTGTAGGAGTCTGCAACAACTCCTAGACTATGATGGAGGTGATGTGGAGGAGACGTTTCTTCTCAACTTTGCTGTAAGAGAAACTTTACTGCTGATTTATTCCAACCAGTGTTTTTATTTGTGTATTGTGTATATAAATGTACAGACTATAAACAAAGCCCTGAGGTATTAAAGGTTGTAATTGATTGAAGGACTTCACTCTGAATCAGCTCACACCTTCGGGATGAAGCTCGTTATGAAGCCGCTCTGAGTCTCACGTATGAAATCCACCGTGTGCTGTGTTGTCGCCTCAGATCACCAGGGAGAACTACGGCATGACGGAAGTCAAAGAGCTGATCCCCGGAGGAGAGAGCGTCAGCGTGGACAAACACAACCGGTGAGGCATCAAACAAGTGGGACAGACAGACGACTGTGAGGCGTTTTATTGTAGTTTTATCGAGCACTCTGATTATTATGTGTTCGTACTGGAAGCTGGTCGTTCCCACTGAAGGTCTCTAACACGAACACACCCTGCGTGTTGTTCTCTAGCATCTCTACCTCCGAAGCTCATCCTTGTGTCAGTGGCGTTGATTGCAGTGTTATGTGACAGTGTCCACAGAGAGTTGTCAGGACAGGAGGGTGTCGACACGTCTGGCTGCTGGTGTGGAACAGATGGAGGGAGAAACGGCGTGTCTGCACAACCCCGTCAACACTCAGACATAAAACTGATAACAGAGGATAGAAACAGGACGACTGATTCTTCCCTCAAGGAGAGTTGATTCAGACGTAAGTGACTGTTGACTCAACAAACACTTCCTGTTCACCTCCTCCAGGAAAGAGTTCGTGGAGGCCTACCTGAGCTACGTGTTCTCCAACTCGGTGAGCGAGCAGTACTCGGCCTTCTCTTCGGGCTTCCTGAAGGTGTGCGGAGGGGAGATCCTGTCGCTGTTCCAGCCCTCTGAGCTGATGGCCATGGTGGTCGGCAACAACAACTACAACTGGGAGGAGATGGAGAAGGTCAGCGTGTGTTTTAAATGCCTTGTTATTAAAAAATATGGCCATGACTTGCTGCAGACTGACTGCCCGGGTACACGTTCACCATCACCAACCTCACTGAGGTTCACAGTTTTACAGCAGCTTCCTCATCAAAGTAGCAAAGCATAGAAATATACCATAATGTTGATTCTAATAGTTATAATAGATTAAAACTGCATTATAGAAGGAATTAATCAAACCTATGTTAATAGTAAAATACTGAAATCTTCCAAACAAATTAAGTGTTTTATTTAACGTGATGTCATCGCACTTTGTTTCTCTGTTGTGCACGTTAAAAACAAAACAGTCTACTGAGGATTGTTGAGTCTATTCAGAAACAAAATACATTTTTATTTTCTTCTTTCGTGCATCAAACTGGGAAAAAAATCCACAGACGCTTCCACATCTCTGAGGAGTTTATTTCACTGATTGATGTTGTGCAAAATGTTCCTGCCAGTCTGGAAATAGTTTTGCGATGAGAAAACAGGGAAAAGCTTTTTTCATCAGCATGTCTTTCATGTTTTTCTGTCCTTCTCTCTCCAGAACGCCGTTTACAAGGGGGAATATTCAGCCACTCATCCGACAGTCCGACTGTTCTGGGAGGTCTTTCATGAGTTCCCCCTGGAGAAGAAGAAGCAGTTCTTATGTAAGCGTTGTAATTATCCCAGTGCCCGAGCAGCATGACAGTCAGCCAAGCAGATATTAAAACGCTGCACAATGTTGCTTCCTGCCTGGGCACTTAAATGTGAAATAACTAAAGCCTGGAAATGAGTGATGAAACACCGACTGCCGACAGAGTGAGTCAGTTAATGTCTGTTACATTCTGCAATTTTCTGTCCATTATTAAATTATGTTTTGCACAAAAAACAAACATTATTAAACTAACAACAGGATCCTGGTTTTATAATTCAGCCATTGGCCTCCGTGTTCTTAAAATAATTGTCATCGGTCGACCATAAGTTTGTTGACCGCACATCAAACCACTTCAGAAAATAGTGCCCCACCAATTTCCTCCTGTCTGATGAATATTTGTTAAAAGCTGCAGCGCCAGGAACTTTCAGAAACTTTCAGAAAAAGGAAATGATACATTTGTGTCCTGATTTGAAGGACTTCCATGTTTAATAGAAACAGAAAGCCACCAACGAACTTGAGGGGTTTACTTTTGGTCTTTAAAAGGGACAATAAGTTCATTCAAATCACCAGACTGAATTGAATTGAGAAGATTTTGTGTCCAGCTGTTGACTTTGACTTCTTCTGGCTCGCAGTGTTCCTGACCGGCAGCGACCGCATCCCCATCCACGGCATGGAGAGCATGCGTATCATCATCCAGTCCACCACGGCTGAGGAGCACTACCTGCCGGTGGCCCACACCTGCTACAACCTGCTGGACATGCCCCGCTACCAGACCAAAGACATCCTGCGCCGCCGCCTGACTCGCGCTGTGGAGCAGTACGAGGGCTTCAGCCTGGTCTGAGGAGGGGAGATACGATCCCTCAGCAATACAACCCCCCGCTGTCAGTGACGGAGGAGCAACTGGGGGAGGTCACGTCTCTCTATATGCTCGCACAAGATGAATCATCTTGACTCTTAAAGGTCTATCAGTGTAAAATGCAGAGTATTATTGTTTTGGATCACTCGAGGTCGAAGTTCCTCAATCTTTCAGGGCCGGATGTCTTTACTGGCGTTTGCATGACTCTGTCTATTTGCTGGGATCATAGGAATTCATGGAAGTTAAATACAATTAATACCAGAGAAGGTTGAGAAACTTCGGATGTTTGCGTGTTTTATTCTGTCTTGTTTTGCAAATATGTGTATTTTATATAACTTAAATTCTATTTTTCACCTTTAAAGAGTCGCGTTATGAGACAGTGTATCTGCTTTTTGTTACTTTAATTTATTAAATAGAGCGATTATTTTTGGACAAATTCAAAAAGCGTATAAGTATGTACATAGCACTTAAAGTTTCATGTCTATCCTCCACGGTGGGAGGAGGAGGAGGAGGAGGAGGGTGTGTGTGTGGATGGTCACGCTGATCTTTTTAAATCTGGATGACAGCGTGCCTGATTTCAAGAAAAAAAGGACAAAGACTTTTGCAGGCAGACGGGTTTGCGGATGAAACACCGTGGATATTATTTGCAACCGTTTGTTCCTCTGCAGCTGTGGATCACAGAGCAGCTGACTTGAACCTGCATTCAGCGTTGCCTTCTACAGCAAAACCCACTTTTTAAAGTCGAATTTTATCGGTTGTCTGCGTGCATGTGAAAGGCAAAACCCTTATTTGTCAAGTACATATACAGACGTTAAGAGTATTAATTGTAATTAGTTCTATATCTAAGCTGCTGATTAATTGGAATTTGTGAAAGTGGTGGCAGGACATAGTTAACAGATTAAATAAAGTATAGTTACTTGATGAAATGTATCTCTTATATCACTTGCCCTGATGCTACTATTTATCCCTACAGTCCAACTTAATCCAAGATGATGTTTAATTAGGTCGTGTGAAGTGTGTGAAACGGTCTTACATATATATATATATATATATATATTTATATACACATATATAAATATACATATATTATTTCTATATTTCTTGAAGCAGTTTAAAAGTGACTGTATTTGACCACGTACCAGGTCAGACTGATGCATCTGTTTAGCAATAACAAAGTGAAACAGCCCAGTAACGTGTAGATAACTGGGTTATTCCTTGTGACGTCTTAAACACTGGACTCTACTGAGACAGTTTAGCTCCTCACAACATGTACGCACACACACACACACACGTTCGCCACATTCAGTCAGTCTCTCTCCTGCACACTTCAGTCCTATGCAAAGATCTGTGCAGCCCTTTTTTTTGTGTTGCACCTTTTAATGTGCTACAAAAATGTGATTTTTGCATATTTCTGTGAACTCGACACTGTTCCAGCCAACTTTTGAAATAAAAACAAAGCAGTGTGAAAACAGCCCCTGCATGTGTGATGATTCCAAAGTTCACCAAAGTGCTGCGTGAATCGAGATACGCAGTTCACGATTGACCTTTGAGACGACAGTTGACGCCTCGGGGTTCAGCTTTCCGTTATGTCACCTGATCTTTCACAGATGACGTTTTAATTTCCCACAAATTAACTTTGAACGTCAACGAATTGTTGACATTCAAAGTTAAACAGCTGCTGAGGAAGATCATGTTGTAAATTCAAATATATAAATGATTTATTCACCCTGAAAATGTCTCTTTACTCTGATGAATCGATTGAAAGAAAATCCACACAAAGTCAGTAAAAATATGATTTCATTCATATTATATACAAAATACAAATACAATTTATGTACTAAAATGTACACACTCGATATTCATTAAGCCTTGCCAGTGTTTACATTCAATAAAAACGAAAGTCACACTGATCATCATTCCATTTTGGACAAAGAGAGGAAACATGGACCTGCTTACAGAAATGTAAACATACAGTGATTCATATTTACAAAAGGAACACACAAACTGGAGATGAAGGAATCGTGTCACAAACGTCCTCGTCTGCGTTCATCAGTGATTTCAAGGTGAAAAATAGCTTATTTGACATGAAGTTAAAGGGGAAAAATGCACATCGAAAACATAAAATATACAGATAATAAGTACTAGTGATCACAAGACACAGTTTTACTGAGAATGAAAATCTGTGTCGTATCTTTGTGCGATTTGTTGTGAGTCTTTGGGTTGTATTAAAACGGGAAACTACTTCTTTTAGTGAGCAAGTACTCGATTCAACTTCTAGAGAAGCAACAACATGTCAGACATTGTGTGAGATTGTTAAACTGATTCGTTTTGAACTTCTACAAATAGTAACGTCTCCCTTACAAAAATACATAGAATTGTTAAATCCTCTTAAAAAATAACGTTTTTTTTCATATCTATTATTTTACTTACATGGTTTTTATTTTTAAGACTTTAACAGTAAAAGAAAAAAAAAATACTTTTTTACTTTTCCATACAAATGTTCCAAAGGATAGAAATAAATTATTAGAGATAAAAGTGTGATTCTCTGCTGAAAAGAATTCATGTGCATCTTGTTTCTTTGAATGAAGATGAGGTTTGCTGTAAGTTCACTTCTCAGGTGAAGCCGGTCGCTGTGAGCCGGGTTAGCGTCTCTCACCCTGCCGACTGTCGACCGCTCTCGGAGCCAAAAACATGAGAGTTGGTATCTACAGACTAAGAAGTCTTTTAGAGTGTTCTAGGGATTTCGTTCTTTCTCAGATGAACTTGGTCGAGTCTCTTTTGCTGATGAGGACTTCCAGCAGCCGCAGTTTGGCTTTCACGTGCTTGTATTCATTGTACTCTGCGGCCAGTGGGGAGCGGTCCTCCTTCTGCACGTTTCTGTGGAAACAAAAACAGTGAGAGTGCTCAGCTGTGGGAAACTCACAATGTGGATGTCTGTTCATTATCCTGTTTCTGTTGTGCAGTATTTTTTGTTACCTTCCGTTTTGTCGGAAGAACTGGTCCTCAAACTCTTTTAGATTCTTGCGGATTCTCTTCTTCTCCTCTCTGGTCTCCTGGAGTTGCTCCACCAGTTCTTGCCTGTGAGAGAGAAACGATGAAATATCTCAAATACTTGTTTGGGCGTTTACGATGTGAAAACAGTGTGTGTCTGTTTTCTTACGTGGTGGCGGAGTGCAGGTT
Organism: Macroramphosus scolopax; assembly: GCA_901007825.1. Classification (NCBI taxonomy): domain Eukaryota; kingdom Metazoa; phylum Chordata; class Actinopteri; order Syngnathiformes; family Centriscidae; genus Macroramphosus; species Macroramphosus scolopax. The sequence continues at coordinate 10,129 of CAAKHC010016405.1, read as the reverse complement.
GGACAGACGCATGTCGATGGTGCTCTTAGAGGGCGAAAGGTCGTCCACGGGTGAAATGAAACCGTCCACTTCCTCGTCCATGTGCCCCAGGAAGCTGAACACATTGAGGTCAGGCTGGACGGTCACGGTGAACTGGGTCTTAGAGTCGCCCTCGTCCTCGGAGCCGTCCTCTTCCTCCTGCAGAAGAAAAGAGAATTGAGATGGTTTACGGTGAGGACGTGACATCAGCAGGACGCCGGCCGCTCCCCGGGCTCCAACACTGCAGTGCAACATGCAGCACTAGTCACCAGCAGTTAAAATCATCCCAGTACAACAGCACAGTGCACTTCCACGGTCCTCGTTATGATTCAAGTCTGCACTCGTTAGTAAAGCGACTGACTACGAGACACACAATCATGTAGTTCTGATCGGGTTTGTTGGAAATAAAATTCAATGATCATTCTGGTTTATTACAAACTCTTTTGTAGTTGTGATCGAATCCATCGAAGTAAATATCTGGGAGCATACTTTGGTTAAAGCACGTTAACAATCACATTGTATTTGACCTACATTTGTTTCTTCTCCTTTCCGTCATGTTTCTGTGTGAATCCACATGATGACTTATGTTGTCGTACAATCCTTTTGTTTAATTGAGTATAATATATCTCTTCCTCTGTTTGTGTTAGTAATGGTCTTCGTAGCGATGTCGCTGCGTTCCCACATCTCAACATCTAAGTCGGTGAGCACGATTTTTACTATCGTCAGTAAAAATCAGTAACAACAATAAAAAAATAAAACCAAAGTTGCAACAAACCAGTTATTTGTTCATGATCACAACATGTTCATACAGTTGGGTCAAATAATTGCACAGAGCGATCAGATCCAGGCAGCTAGTGATTCAGTGTTCTACGGTTGCTTTTCTACAGAGGCTGGTGGCAGGAAAACAGGCACCTGCCCAATCAACAGGCAGCAATCAGGATCTTTAGAGGGGTGGGTGGTAGTAAATAAAGGGTGGGGTGGGGGGTGGAGACTAGTTGTTGAAGAAGCAGCAGCTCTTCACCTTGATATCATCGAAGAAGAGGGCGGTTTCGCCCTCGATAATGGGCTGAAGGAGGGGACCTCGACGCTTGCTGGAGGGAGAGCCCTGTGGTGACGGTTAAGAAGCAGCAGTTAACCAGAGACACTCACTCTGGTTTCCATAGCAACGCCACCAGAAAAAAAATGCGACTGCCATCTGCTTTTCATCGAATTCTGCATCTGAACTTTTTCCAGCTGCTTTTTATGGCGACAATTTACAACTGAGTTTTGGATCTGTTGATGTTTGGCTTGTAAACTGGTTCTTGTCTTTGGGTTCAAATCTGGACGATATAGTCTGGACACGTCCTCTTTTTACCCAAGAATCATCCAGGATGCTGCATCGTGACCTCAGTCGTATATATCAATCTATGACGGTCCTCACAAATATACTTTATAGGGATTAGAGATGCATTATCTAATGATGAGCGTGTGTCCATGATGCAGATAACATCTTACATAATAAAAATGGTTTAGAATAAAGGCAGCATTTAAAGAATATGCAGAATTATTTCATGCAGATTATTTGTACAGAAATATTATAAAGTAATATCCTGTTGACCAGGAAGAGCTGCAGAAGCTGCACCTGAAACCTGCGACACCAAGTTGCCACTTCAGGCATTAACGGCATCACGTGCCGGGATTAAGTGTCCGCAGACGTGTTGACAATGTGCTGCTCTTCGTGACTCGCTTGTCAAAGAGCAGCAGGACGAGGACAAGCAGCTGTGGTGGAAACAAAGGAGGAAGAAGGAGTTGTTAAGATGTGATAACTTACAATGACGGGGATGGTGGAAGCTCTGCACAGGATCTGCTTGACCAGCCGGTATCTGTCGTACAGAGGTTTCATGATTTGCCTCTCGCTCTTAGTCACCTGCAGAAGCAAAAAGGACGTAAACAGAGGCACCTGGTTAATACAGTGATTTCGCCCTTGATGCAACTTTAATGTCCTGTAATCCTCTGTGCTCTCAAAAACAAAATGACAGCCAGCTGGAATTCACGAGAGCTGTTCAGCCCGGTTCTTCAGAGCAGCGTGAAGCTCATTAACAACTAACCACCGGGGAACGCAGCATGAGGGACAGAGGTGACAGCAAGGTCAGCCACACTTCCTCGTTTAGGACAATACTAGCAGGGATTATGGATTTGAACTGACATCAAACAAAGTGTGCGTCAGTCTAGTTTCCAGCAGACACACACCCACGCACAAGCGTGTGCGCACACAATGAGACATTATTCACCCTTGACTTGCAATCTGGGTCACAATAGTGGTAAACAAGATTCCCTCTGTTTGAGCCCAAACGTCTGGCAGGAGATCAGAAATGTGCAGGGATCTTTTAAAGGGGCTTTGTGTGCAGTATGTGTGTTAGTTTACGTGAAGGAGCCGGGACAGGAGGACTTACGGGTCGACTGTGTATGCTCTCGTAGTAGAGGAGAGCTTTCTGCATGGCGACTTTCTCTGCTCCAATCTGCTCCCGTGTCATATCCTGTCAGCGAGGAACAGGAAGTGAGTCAACACATTTCTGATTTGGAGTGACAAAAGTTCTTCCTGTTTATTTTGAACACACACACACATATCAGAATTCAACCCTGATGGATTGGTTCTAAATTCATCTGGCCTCTGACGTCCGTTCGCTACATCTATGTTTTATTCATTCCAGACTGCGATGTGTCCTTGGTCTCACCTTGATGTCCTCTGGGCGGTTCACCTCCTCCCTCTTCTCCTGCAGCTTCTTCAAAATAGCATCCAAGGTGCTTTCCACAGGCGGCTTCGGCACCTTCTCCTGCTGGGGCTTCTTCTCCAGTTGGGAGCCAAAGCTTTTGGGCAGTGTGTTGCTGCGCTGGCGGGTCAGTGGTGGCAGGTCCTCTTCAGACTTCATCAACTTGCTTTCTGGTAAGGAAGAGGCGAAACAGCAGAAATATCAGGTTCATTGACTTTCATTTGGATGATTTTTTCGAAGACCAACTTCTTTTTCGGGTCATTTTCTTACCTTTTAGCTCTTTGCGAAGTTTGGCCAGGTCATTCACCCATCTCAGCACTTCTGGGTTTGCAACTTTATCACTGTGGGAGGGCTGGATGGAAACAACAAAACAATGAAGCAACAGTTAGTGTACATTACTCACAAGAACGCAGTGAGGTCTGTGAGGGACCATCAGCCTTTTCATTATTTACTCATTAACGCATTAAGGAACGTGATGCTTCTACCTACCCTGTATTTTCGCTCATCTTCAAACTTCTCCTCATATCTGTGGATCTTCTTCTTCAGTATATGAATCCTCTTTGTGAGCTGGGCGGAGGTCAGCTCCTCCTTCTCATCGTCACAGGAGCCAAGAGATGAACTTCTCCTACGACTGGAAGGAAATAGAAAGTTGTTAGTATGTCACTGCATCTTCCTGCCGCCACCTGCACAAAGGCAACAGAGCATGTGAACTGCTTACCTGACAAATGAGTGAGCGTTGGGCGGTGACGGAGGCACTTCAGTGTCATCCAGGTACTGCTGGCAGTGTCCATAAGCATAGAAGCGAGGGGATAGCATTGGGTCGCTGTCCTCCTCCACAAGCTGGCGAATCAGGCGTCCACCTACGTGGGGGGACAGTCGAGCCTCCTCGCGGTCCATGCTCTCCCTCTGCAGCGGCGGGTACGCTGGTACTGGTTCTGAGTGAAACACAAACGTACACATTTACTCTCAAACAGTGGATGCACACAAGCACACGAAGGGGGAGGTTAGTCCACAAACATTTTACTTTAGCCGTCACGATTACTTGGCTAACAAAAAATGATGCAAGCAACTGTTTCCATCACAATTAGGGTTTATTAATATTCCCTCATCGTACACACTGAGTTTGGGTTTAAAGTTTCATCTGTACATTTGTTTTCGTACATGTCTTTGGTCTTTGTTGTTATCTGACTTATTTATGAAGCCAACACGTGGTTTGACTCAGGATCTTTTGGGGAAGTCCAACAGTATAGAGGAAGCACCAAATCTCTTTCACAGACACTGAAAGGTGGTTTCTCTCCCTGCTAACGTCTTGTTTTGTTCCTTGGGGCTGTGAAAGTCTCTGGACATGATTAAGCTGCTCTCTCTTAAACTGTTTTGGGAAAAAGAAAAGCTTCCGGGGGGATTTGATAGTCTCGGATGTTGTTCTGAAACTACTGCGGGTAAGAACCGCCCACCGTCGCTCTTTATGTTTAACCTCTGGCTACAGTCTCCACTCTGGCAATAATTATGTTTGGTGAAAATAGCCATGCAGATGCTCTTGACAATCCCCAGGCTATTAATAATGCCCGGCTCTCCCTGGGATAATGTCAGGGCCCCCGATGAGGGGTACAGTGATGAGTTTGTTTTTTGATTTCCACTCTGCAAGGTGAGACAGTCAGCATGTGCGTCTGTCCAAACAGGTGTTCACAAGTGAAAGGCTAAACTGAGGAATATTACATTGTTTCACTGAGTTCAAGGTTACAACAGAGGAAACACTTGGTGGAAACTATGTAGACACATGAAAGTCAGCAGGATTAATAAAGCTGATTTCAGGGAAAAGGAGGCATCCGTCACATCTGGTGTCAGGAGAGTCTAGGAATAAACGGAGGAGTTACTAGACAAAAATGGAGGGGGTTAAAGAACCTCAGAGAAAATAACCATCATGGAAAACATTCAAGGTGTCAGTATGCAGCCGGGAAAATATCACGCCCAGCCTTAAACTGCACATGCATATTTTTGTTAGCTGGGGTGAGTTGGGGCTCAGATTCCAGCTCTTGAAACCCGGGGGTCGTCCTGTATTTCTAGGTACGTGCAGTTTATAAAGTAGCAACTCCCCGTTATGTTAGAGTTCGCTCACAGCAGCAGGTGAGACTCTCAATCACCCAAAATGTCTTCGGAGGTCTATTATCTAGCTTATAGTGCGGTGCAGCGAGCCAGTAAGGCTCCATGGCATTTGAAATTAATCCTTTTAAATCAACCGCTTGCTGATGGTTCAGGATTAACTCGACTAATGAAACAAAAAACATGCCAGTTTGCCATTTCACTAAAGGTTGTTGAGTGTGACGCTTGGCTGCAATGTTCCAGACCATTCAAGCATGTTGCCATGCAGTGGGAAAGGTTATTCAAACAGCCTTTTCTTTACTTTCAGGCGTTTTATTTGCAACAAAGCAAGTTAGCACTGGCAGTGATAAAACACTTACCATCGCAACAACTGGGATGGAAAGAGCTTTTGAAATCAAGGTAAGGGGCGTTAAAGAAAGGAGAATCTGGAGGAGCAGAAGAAGATGGGGAGAAGAGAGGAGCAAAATTAAAGACCAGAGGCAGATGAGGAGAGTACGCAACATTCCTGTTGCATCACAGTATGAGAAGAGTCTGCATTGGAAGCCACATCAGCTTTAGTCTTGTCTCTTCCTGTTTATAAGCCTGTTAATGTCTTCGACAGTCGCTGGCAGAGAGGCAAGGATAGAGCGGCTGCAAATATCAGGTCACCACAACAGACGCTGGCACAAAGTTTACTCGGGCAAAGGTCTCAAACTGCCTAATACCATCATGCCCATTTGTACAGTATAATACCTTCTGTACAGTATGCACGCATGATATAACAATACAATTATACCCCTTATTAACTGCTGAGTCCATTTGGCTCTTTAAACCAGAAGATGAATCCCTATTCGGTTTCTCCTTACAGAAGAACAAACATGCCAGTTACATAAAAATTCCATCACAATACATTTGCACAATTCCTGCTATGGTCAGCCCTGCTCGCGCTCATGCTTGAAAAGACCTGATCATATCATCATGTCAGGCCCAGAGCAAACACTGCATGTATAAAGGGCCTGTCTCAGCCGCAACCTCCCTGTGGTGTACTCGCTGCCACAGTTATGCATTCAGGAAGGAAGGTGGTTTAGGAAGAGGCAAAATGCAACTGATCCCATCCAAAATGTTTGTCAGGAACAGCCACCTGGATTGCACATTTCCGGAACAGCTACTCGCCACATCCTCACTCAATGTAAATAACGTCTTAATTACAAGTCAACGGAATTAGAGAGTTGAAGCAGCTTCACACCACGCCTTCATGCACACTCGCAGCCTGCTCAGTCTGTTCGCTCAGGCTCAGTGTTTCAGCACATGTCTTCTCAGTGCTGCACAGAGGCAAGAAACAATAACAACCTCTCCCAGAGTCTCTGCTGTTTTACATCAGTTTTGGCCACTAGAGAGCTCCCCAGACATGCCGCTGACTGCTAATGCTCCGCACATGAGGTAGCTGAAGTTGAGAGATTTATTGTTTTGAACAAGCTCGTTCTGGGGGCCATATCAGAGAAGAAACAGTGACGGCCGGACGAAAGATTGAAGTGTGCCTTGGAAAGATAAACACAAGCCACAACTTGTAACTGTATTTAACCGTAGGAATGAACCTGTTGGATATCATTCCAGTGTACAGTTAAGAAAAAGCGTGCTTGGCTTCCACTAATGAACACAAAACCTCCGCCCACCTCCGCTATGTCGCAATGCTCTTTAACAAAACAATCACCGTCTCAATGCACGGCGATTGTGCATGATTTCCTTTTTGCACAAATGCCAAACACTGCTGAGGCTAAACAAACACATTAATGACAAACTCAAAAGAAGCTTTATAGCAGAAAGGAGTTGGAGGGGATAAAACAATGCAATGCTCGTGTCTTTCACTACAAACTCTGCATTCATCTGATATGCAGGCATAAATAAATTAAGTTCTTCATTTAAATTTGATCGTGTGCAAAGCTGCGATCACGTCAACATCACTGGAGTGACATACCATATCTCATCACAAGGCAAAATTTAAGCTGACTTATTCAACCAAAATCAATAACCCTTATAAGCCGAGTGTCTACAGACAGTTCACCGTTAACACAATTCGACCTTCACTTTAATCATTAATTCTGACTGGGAATTACAGCCGCAGTAGCGTCTGGAAACAATTCACATGTGACCAAATCCTAACAAACCTATAGTTTAGTCCATAAATACCAGCATGGAGAATGTTTAAGCTGAGCTGCATCATCCTTATTTCATTGTGAAATTAAATAAAAACATTCCTCCCCTGCAGTTTAATTCAACAACAACAAAAACATATATGTAGGCAGCGCTGCTCTATCTTGCCAAACAGAGAAGCAAGTACATCTCCAGTGAGTGTTTCTCCTTCAGATATAGGTGGCTAGAGAACTTAAGAGGATCTTTTAGATTTATATCTGGCAGGAGACGCAGAAGGAGCTGAATCGGGAGGAGGAGGAGAGGCAGCAGAAGGTATGCAGCTGCTACCCACACACCCATGTGCAGAGCTGGGTGGAGGATTGCTAGTCCGGGCATGTGCGCGTTGTGTGAAAAGGTGGATATTACAGAAACTATTAGACATATTCCAAAATGGGCTAATGCATTAAAGTAATGCATGTATGGAGATATGTAAGCTTGAGAACAATAACAGGATGGCTTCTCCCCTCACCTCCCCAGTTGTTGTCCTCAGTCAGTGCAGTGAGGTCCAGCCGGGGTACGTCCTCACAGCTCGTCTTGTCACATTCTGGATCAGAGCCTCGCACTTCTCCTCCGCCGACCCTCCCCATGTCAC
>CAAKHC010016404.1:0-25610 GCA_901007825.1 Macroramphosus scolopax | reverse complement strand
GACACACATCGTTTCATTCAACACTGAGTCACACGACAATTACTTGTCACGATTGAATGTGTCAACGTCAGAGAATGTAGGAATTACACACAGAACCAATATAACAAAATGTCCCTCGTCACGCCATTAATACTCCTCTGCTTTGCGAGGCTGTCGCTTACAACTCCCACACTGCCACTTGAGATGCAAATACACCGGCTACGTGGAATTTAATCACCAGAAAAAAAAACGATACAGCATGAGAACATGTTGTCCAAGTGGATTTACACGTATGGTACGTATCGTTTTTCTTGCATGATGTACTAGTACAGGTGTATTTGAATGCTCAATAGTACCCTAACCCGAGAGGAAACACCGTACCAGGTAATACTGACCCACTGAAATAACTAGTAGTCATTATTTATGGAGAACTGTGACTGTAACTGTCGTAACCTGACTCCTACTCACTAGTTTATGACTACCATTAGTGTAATTAACACCAAAGACATGAGTAAATGTGTGTGTGTGAAAGGTGACACTGCGTTTATGATACTGTCATCAATCCACTGATGACAACACAGACATACTTATCATTATGAAGCAAATGGATGTCTTTGGTGTCAGAACAGTGTGGTTAGATGCAGCTGTTGTCATGGTGACTGTCCAGATCCTGTCATCAGCTGCATGCGGGGTTTACGTGATGTGTTTGTGTTTGTGTGTGTGTGTGCGAAGAGCAAGGTGAAATGAAGGACTTTGTGTTTACATGTGCATCTGTGTCCGCGTGCGAGGAGACGAGCGCATTTCCTGGGTCATGATGTGTTTTGGGGTGAGTGGACGTACGGTTGCATCGACATGCATGAGACCAACGTGAAGGTGAATTAAATCAATGTGCGTGTGTGTGTGTGTGTGTGACTCACTGTATGTCCCAGCACAGCCATACGGTGGAGAAGTGGCCCCACCCCAACTTCCTGATCACATGGTACCTCCCGTTGAACAAATCCCCGATCTTCACCGGATGGTACCCTCCTGAGAGAGATGAAGAGAGAGAGAGGATGAAGGTTACAGGCGACTGTACATGATAAGCAGGCAATGACACAAAATCCATTAGTGGGTAAGGAGGAGTTCAAGGAAAGCAGCAGAGTGGGAGGGAGGTGAAACAAGATGAAAAATGAGAAAAGTACAGAACAAACATAAAAAAAAAATCGCAGCTGAAGCCTCACACAATCAAGACGGAGGAAAAACGTGCCTAAAAGCTCTATTTTAGACCCGGTAATGAGATCGTTTGACCAAAAATAGCTGCTAAGATTGTGTGTCAGACAAAACTGAGCAAAAAGAGTAAGAGTTGTTTTCAGTATATGTAAACGTACAGCATGAGGGTGGCTAGCTCATAGAGAATTAATCCTGTTGAGAAGAATGTATCCATGTCATTTGTGTGCAGTTACTTCAATGGTGAAGTCACAGCTGTCAAATGCAATTGTATGTGTGTTGTATTGTACTGATGAAAGACACTGATTCCAATCAACATTGCTCATTATTATAAGTCGTTAGAGTGGTTGCCTCCTCTGGATTATTCTGCTTTTTAGTTCACTAGAAAATCATATGAGATTTTAAGTTTGTCCGAAAACATGAAACCAATAGCAGGAGAAGTGCATAGGGTATATGGGTCTTGTACGCTGGACAATACAGACACTATAGGAAACAGTCATAAATATCCCACAATGCAATGCAGTACTGACGATGACAATAGCAGCAAATAACAGACAATGATGGACTGCGACCAAGGCAAAGCCTACCAGATGTTTTGCTGTACTCAAAAGTATACATATTTGTTTTTTAGTTATGTAGACAGTTTCCATGGTAACGTGTCTCCAACCAACTGATGAAGTGACATGATAATTGCGCACTGAGCACTGCCTCTGAAATACCACTACTTATTTAAACAATAGTATAATGGCGTCTGTGTGAGGACAAGAATAAATACAGACAACATCTGGATTAGCCTGAGCGGTCAATGATGTCTGTCTCGTGTGCCTTGCTTGGCTCTTATTGTCTTCGTTCGTTGTGCTGTTGGCTCTAAACAGGAAGTAGATAACATAAGATGTCCACTGAAAATAACGTGTAAACCTCCCGCTCATTTCCAGCCTGTGAACTAAATTTTATTCTCTCCCGGGATGTGAACCAGGTTCCATCTGAATTATGATGTGATTTACTCTTGTTAACCCATCAGAAGAGACCAGTACCATTATTATGTTAAAACCATTATATAAAAAAACATTTTATTTTGAAGTGATGACACTTGATGTATACAGTACATGCAGTATATACTGAGGCAATGATAAAGTACAGTGTGTATTCCTTGTGTACTGTGAATTGCTTATACCGTACCTTTGGCTGTACTTTTACCATTATTGAATATCATCTTGTTACCTACAGTACATGAAGACACTGTGTGTTTTACACATATCTTTAACATTTTTAATCAATTCCTTCCAGTAGCACGGATTAGTAGTTCTACTCTTCATACCGGTATCTTGAAGATGCTCAGCTATGTCACCATCTGATCAAGTACAACAACTGTATACAGACTGACTTTAATCTGGTGCTGAATGTGATGACCTAAATGCTTTTTCTTGCTGCGATGACACTTCCAGCTGGCAGAGTGAGAAGTCTGGTTTGCCAGGTTTTTATTTCTTGTAGGTGTATTTCATTGTATGATTACAGCACAGACACACAGGAAAGGTGGGCAGGCTAAAATATATACACTGAAGGCTACGTAGACTACTATTACTGTGATAGTACTCGTGTTATACGTTCTGTAACAGGGTTGAAAAGCACATTTAAGGGTTTGAAAGGTCCAAAAAATTCAAAATAAAATATTTTTCTTTAGTTTTCACATCAAGGTCGTCACATGCTCGTACTTTCTCACACCCTCATTGGCGTGTGATACCTAAGCACAGAAATCCTTTGGCATGTGCAAAAGACATGCAGCGCTTTCAACAAACTCCAGCGGTATGACCCTCTGCGCTCGCCGTAGTCAATTAACAATATCACTGCCATGGATGGCACCCGGGTAGCTGTGGGGGTAGGTGAGTGTTTTTACCTAAATCTGCATTTTTATAATATCCTTAACCTTAATCTTACCACCAACAACAACAAACAACAATGAAAAACAAAGATGTATGACTGGATGCAGAGGTGATGGCACTCGCCTACTGATACAGAGTTTGCTCCCCAGCAGCAGCATCTTTTTATCGCCCTCTGCTGGTCATGCGTCATCATACATGCGAGGAAAAGCGTGTAACTGATACGGTATCCTGTATTGAACTGATGGGTGTATTTAATCTTCGCCGTTATATTGGGCTCATATGTGAAGTGTAATATACTTCCCTGTTTACAATACGGCTGTGTTCTGTGTGTAGGGCTCCTTTCTGGCAACAACCTTGAAATGTTGGGGTTACAACTACTGATGGCTAAGATGACACTGCAGCGAAGCCCGTCAAGAAAGAGGAAGACGAGCAAATGCAGACAGAAGCAGTATGGTACAGATCCGACATCGCTGAGGTCTGTGACTGATGTACAGAATGGATAGTGACTTGGGACCGATGACCTCAATGTGTATGCTTCTGACCTTTGCAGTAGTCTGCGGGGTCCTCCTGCTCCTCATCATCTGAGCCCAGGATCTCCTCCTCTGGCTCCGGGGGCCCTGCCGGCTCAGGAGGAGGCGGAGGGGGTGGCGGGGGAGGAGGGGCACTCACCGAGGCTTTCTGCTGCGTCTCAGGCCTGTGAACACAACAACGGGATGACCGTTAGGGAACTTCTCTACAAACTTTTTTACATTTTCTCTCTTATTATTCAGGATTTCTGACTGTGACTCACAGTCAGTGCAGATGACTAATATTAAGATAATAACTTGTGACATTTGCATATATATATAAATGCCCGTTGTTGAAATCAATGTTACTGACGGGCAGCGTTCAACAGTGATTCATCTGGCACTTAGTTCATGAAAGCTTTTGCATTTGCTCTTCTGAACGCGCCGTGTCTGACAGGTCTTTCCTGCGAAACGGAAAAAAGAGCCCGGGAAGTGATGTAATTGAAGTCTGTGTTTGGAATGAAATAAAGAGGAGCAACAGATGTCATGACCATCAGAAACACAGCGTTGCTGAACAGATAAAGACTAAAGTGACGTCTGCAGAGACTCATTTTTATCAATAGAATTTCCAAAGAAGGAGTCCACAGTGTCAGAACATTCTATTAAATCCCTGGTGGGTCTGTCAAGTCACCGGCTTTTGCCGCTTCCCTTCACTTGTCTAAAATGGAACTGAGCCCATGAGAGGGGGGAACGAAATATAGGTTGCATGCCTCTTTCTCCAGGCCCAGATACATTATGGGTATTCATAGCTGGCACTCTTATCCAGGGCATCTTAGAATGATTGATCAGTCATGGGTTCAGCATGTTTCTTTGGGATGCTGCCACGGCACACATGGCTATTTGTGGAGGACAAGCCCGCTATGTTTCTGTTTCTGACTAAAACTCTACTCAACCCTGCCACTGTGCCACTTGTGTCACTGCAAACGACCATATGGCACGTCTTCCATTTTGGTCTGATTAGCTCACAATTTATTACCGTTCTCAAGTCCTTTCAGTTCCTGACCCATACGACCAGGACGTAGGGGCCATGAGACGGACAGCAGAGCAGAAAAAGCATTTACCCTGACTGTGTGTCACCATCTTCACTACAACATATACAGAACATAAGATATTTCCCTTCAGCACTTGTGCGTATCGTCAATACTTTACATTCTCGACCCCACTCCCTACTGTGGCTAACACCTTCTGCTGTTCATACAGTTCACATTCATCCACATCTCTGCAGACATGCCATTGTGAGCCAGCTGACTAACCCTGCAGCTTTGGCTCTTCTGCACAATGTTGAGGTTAAGAAGTGTGAGATGGTTTTGCGCTAGACGGTGCACAAATTCTGTGTGTCAAGTGACAGGAAAAAGCAAAACATTTAGGCAACATTCAAGCGTGACGTGTCTGTAGGTGAGGACATGGCAATCTTAGTCTTCAGTACAACTGAGAGCGTAGAATAGCTCACTCACTTCTCAATACTGGCAACATGATCAAATGCTAAATTAGGAGACAAAACATAAACACACAAAGCCGGTGCTTGTGAGCTGTTAGAAACTGCGGTCACAGGCAAAGACACATGATAGAGCCTCTTGGTACGTTGCCATGGTAACTGCAGCTCAAGGGGGGGAAAAAATCCAGGACATAGAGTGTTAACATGACGGCGACGTCGACACACAAGAAAACACACACCAACACTGGTTCTTCCAAAGCTGCAGCGAAGGACAGAAGAGAACTTGGCATTGAAATTTCATTGCTTTTTTACAACTCGCGCACACACACACACACAAAAACAAACACACACACACACACACCCCGTAGATGGCTGTGTCCTTGCAGTAGGATGCTGCGCCTTTACCAAAGCAGTCACGTAGTGTGTCATACATCACATCTATAAGCCCAGTGCTTTTTTATCGTGACACTTGGACCCCCATAACTTTCTGGACTCGAGCCCAGGAGCAAAAACATTATGATAGCAAAGACACAGCAGCCTGAGAGACAGGCAAACCGGAGCGGGATCGAACCAGCATGCAGATAGACGACAGAAGTAAACAGGCAAAGAGAGAGAGAGAGAAAGAATTGTGCAGATGCAGACAGAGAGAGAAACAAAGAGAAATAGGAAGTAACATATATAAAGAAACGTGATCAGACGGGAACCAGCAACCCGGGGACAAAGAGAAAGAGATAACAGACAGAGGGAAATGTGCAGGCAGACAGAAAAACGTGCTGGCGAAAAGAGAAAGAGAGACAAGGCAAGCAGGAGATAAACAAAGAGAGAAAGGCAGAGAGAGAAAGATTGAGGCTGAAATCCGAGTGGGAATAAGGCTGACAAGCAAAGGAACCAGTCAGAACCAAAACAAGAAAAAGGCAGCAAGAGGCTGCCTAAAGAGAGAGAGAGGCACAACACAGAAGAATAAACAGAATCAGGGAGGAAAACCTACAAAAGAACCTCAAATCAATATACAATGCACACACACGATGCCCGCACACAGTGAATGTTTCTAATCCACACAGCAGTGCATCGCACTCCACCCTGAGAACGACTGACAAACACACATATACATATACAAGCTCATCAGACACATAGTAAAGGCAGGCAGATGTTTTGTTTTACTTTCTAACAAACTATTACAAACTAAACCAGCACAATCAGTATTCTGAAATTGATTCTCATTGGCCCCTGGCACCCGGCAGCATGCAGGGGTTCATGCAAACCAATCAGCTGTGATTAGTTCCCTCCGTCTGGTTGAAGACTAAATGTTAAATGCATTACCTCCACTAATTGGTGCTAATTTCCACCCTAGAAGCACCAATTTCATCCTCAACAGGAGTGCATACATCGCTTCCACAGCCACTTTATCATTCTGGTTCTCACTGGTTATCTTTGGGTTTCCAGTGTTTATGGTCAATGCAGTTAACTGACAATGACCAGGAAAATAAAGCGAGCGTGGAAAATTGCCTATATTGATTTTCATGTGACAGATACCCTGTAAAGGCCACAGCAATTATGAACGGAGCAACGGTGGAAATCAGATGACATCAATATACAGCGAGAACGTCCACATTAGGAAACATGTTGGCGTGGTGAACACACAGTGGACCTTACAGAGAGATATTGTCTCACATGTGTTGCAAACTCCTTTTGTGACTTGTAAAAACTACGGATTTATATTGTTTATGCTACTTTACACTCATTTTTGCATTATATTTAAGATCTGCTTTGAACTGAAAAGACAAGAAGCCAATTGTGAAAAGCAGACGTTTGCAGCTCTAACAGCCAGCTCACCTCCTCACGCCAGAATATAGCGAAACACAACATTGTCTGTAAAATTACAGCCTCCAGACAAACATTTACACACAAATACGGACTGAAATCTGAGCAGAAATACTGATTATTATCCCTGAATAAGGATGTACTGTAGGTCAACTGCACCGTCAATCAATAATTGGTTGTACCTTTTGTTTACCTGAGTGACTGCGGTTTGAAGATGGTCGTAAAGATTTAAGACCATGACTAACAGATCGTCCCTTTTCTCATTGCAGGCATACCAGCCACAACAGACAAAAACTCTGTGCTAATTCGAGAGGGTCTAATGGAGGAGCCGTGGTGTTTATCAGGATGGCACGAACACTGTCATGGTTCAGCTTGATGAGAGTGTGTGTGTGCGTGGGTTCACCTTGCTTCGGGGGAACCATGGGTGAAGCAAATATGAACCATGTGGAATGTCCTGTGCAGTCAAAGTATTTTTATATCCATACAAAAAGGTTCAGTGTGAGGCCGTCGGTCAGGGTTCACGGCAGGGCTGCTGCTGTCGTTTTCCCAAATGGATAAGCAGGAATTTAAAAGGTGTTTATATGTGAAACAGAAATAGAACTTCATTCATCCACACCTTGGTCACAACACTTCCAAACAAAATAGGAGGTTGGGGGGAGAGACAGTTTCAACTTGCGCACATATTACTGGTAATACGGTATCTTGGATATTTTGTTCGGACTGTAGCACAGGTTGTGACAGGATTCTTGTACTGTAAAGATTAATGTGGCTTCCATCCCTCAACATCTTGTTATGTGTGTGGACATGCCCGGGCCCCTTTCTTGCACGCCAACTCAAATATGTATGTGCGGCACACAACTGAAGAAACAAACACACACCCATTTCAGCCCTCAGCTCTTTTCTAACGCCCCACTATGGCATCTGTAGCCTCAGTGGTAAATTTTAAGCCCGATACATGTGTCTGGATCCCCTTATCCGAAAACTGGAGGACAAAAGAACTTGCCTCTCAACACATACAATCACTCATGCACAGTATGAGATGAAGTGTTGGGTCAATACTGCTTGAAAGATTTGTCTTGTTGCTAATCAGTGCAGGCAAATGTCCAGGCTCCATCCTTCAAACTAGTCCTGTCATGCAATCTGCAGAAGGTCATCGTGACTGCAACGGAAGCCAAGATAAAAGATGTTGTAAAATGATTTCATTTGTCAAAATCCACAGTGATGACATGGAAAGAGGGGACGGCCGCTGAGGACGGGACTCTGTAACAATCACAAAGCAATTCTCCCTTCATGGAATTCTCTCATTACCATACACTGTGTTGTCGGGTTGGAGCAGTTGTGTTGCTGTAAACTGCTGACTTGACAGGACAGGACGGCACTGAAAACATCAACAGTGTAAAGGGTACAACAACTTCAGAATTTACTCTACAAACAAGCGGAGCTCTGTTTCCACGATTCCAAGAATCCACCCTGACATTTAGAAGTTATTTATACCTCGCGGTTTCACACTTGGTCCTCCTCAGTTGAACTGGAGACGTTGAGTTCTATGAACAACATTAACATCTATCAATTTACAGGCTTTACACATGATACCTTTCCGCAGTCAAATGATTATCCATATTTGATTTATTAAACTGGACATGTAAATTCATTCAGAACTAAGATCGCTCCGAGAGTTGCTTTGAAGATCTGGAAGCCGGAACAGCCTCTGTGTCACAATATTTCTTTTAATATAATACTTCTACTAGATGTGATGTTTTGGGGAAAAACTGGAAATTAGGTTGAACATATCGGGTGTGTTTCAGACCTCATTACTCCGGATCCTCTCTGTTTGTGTTGTCTACACGGGAACCGGTTTGAACTTGGAGATTCTTGATCTGATGATTCTATTCGATGCAATTAGTGGGCCGTTTTGGTTTGTTTGTGTGTCAGTGTGTCCAAACACGACAGTTCAGTGACTTGCACAGTTGCTTGTGAGGAATCTGTGTCTCACTTTGTTCGTCCGATTTAATGACACAAATGTAGCGAGCCGGGGAATCAGAAAAATATAAATGTGCACATATTTAACAGCAGAAATACATTACTGTAATGAGCATATCCTGAGGGAGACTCATGATATTCTTCACTGCCTTTTGATCAATTAGGTGTAAAATTGAATTCCTGTATCTTCAGACATCTGTGACGTACGCTGCTGTTAATGACAAGGAATATCACAGTTCACCGACCAGTGAGACGCCTTATGGAACAGTTGACCGCTCTCGGGTTCAAACTTGATGACTCATTCTTAAACATGTCTCGCTATCACCAAGGTAACAGGCTTTCCTTAGCAACAAGAGCATCACCCTCCACTCTCAATGGTAAGGCGTGGGATTCAGGCCGCGGGTGTCCTTCAGCTCTGCTTAGCCGTTCCAAAGGTAATGTCTGATTTATTCATCGCCCATCCTTCATTCTCTCGGTCTCTCCGTCTTGGCCCGTGGCAGCAGGAGAGTTGACTCATTCCCTTTTCTCCTCCAGAGCATCCGTCTGTGTGGAGAACTGAGACCTCACCACTATTTTCAGGAGGCAGCCTGACGTCACTGGCTGCACGGCTCCCACATCACCTCCAGCTGCCAATATGGCTCTGCAGGATCCCTTTTCATACCAGCAGCCTTCAGTTCAATACATTATAATTATGGTGCAATGCTGGACTCCTGTACAGTGCAGTGGACACAATGAGTGAGCGAGTGGCTGCTGCCTTCTTAGTCTAACACGATGAATCAACTATGATATTGACCAAACAAACATCAGCTCAAGGGCATTTACTAAGGGAAGGTTAAAGTAATTTGAACAGGTTTTTGTTCAACATTTGGATTAAATTGATAATTGTATAGTTTTGATAACATTGTAGAAATTAAACAACAGCTGAGCTCTAAGAGTGGGACATAATGTATTCAAATACACTGTTTCAGTCATGAAGCATCGTGCAGAAAACCTTTTTAACTGCATTTCAGTTGTCGTGATTTCGGATGTGTGAAAGTTGATTGGACAATTTTTTCATTTGCTTGAGAATTTGCCTTTTTCAAAAAGGAAATAATACGCTGAAGAGGAGATTTGAGAAGCTTTTTCAAAAGAGTTGGGATGTAGCGATCGTTTTCTTTTGTTAGTAAAATAAAAACTGTCAGGAAGGACACGCAGAGACTCTGAGCTGAGGGTGAATTGACGCTGTGTGATTTTTCACTGTGAGGGCAGAATTTCTGTTCAAACAAATAACTAATGTGCACAAACTAATATGCAATCAGGATTTCTATTTGACAGAAAAGCTCCGCTAATTAACAGGCTTCGATGAGCTTTGATATAAACGGAATGAAGGATGAAATTAAACAGCCTGTGAGAGAGAGGAAAGATAGGAAACATATCTACCTGAAACTAAATCCTACATTTCATCCAAACAAAATAAAAATGTTTTCCTGAATTTCTTAATACATTTTCAATACATGGAACCTGACCAGTGATTCTGTGGGATTTTCTGACTCTTCTACACTGTGAACTGTGAAACCACACTGGCATTATCCTGCTACCTCCAAGTCTCCACTGTCAAACCCATCAATGTAAACAATACAGGTACAGATGTCTTACAACGATTAACTGAATGATTCACTTGCAACTCTAGGAAGACTAATTGGCTTGATTTTCCTCATGTAGGATGAGGTGTTTCATCTGCAGCCATGCATCATGTCTACGAACTCCTCACCCACTGCATGTTGTGCGGAATGAAAGAGTCTGATTTAGATAATGAATGTATCTAATGGAGTCGCAACGCTTTGTGTATCTCTCTGTATTTACGCCAAACAGCGTCTTATACATCAAACCTAAACAGGCAGGTTCCGCTTTGTGCCACAGCGTCCAGGCCACACCGATCTATAAAGGCTGAATTGACTGTTGCTGAAACTCCCCACAGGCGGCCGATGGATACAAGACTGCACACTGGGCTGCAGCGACTGAACTCTACGGTAGATCTTCAATGCAAACGGGCACCAACACAAACACACCGAAAGATGACAGGGAACAGAAGCTTATTATCAAGATCTAGACAGAACCTCGTGGCATGCACGAATAAAGTGATTCTAGTGCTCTGAAATCTCTTGTACAAGCAGAGCAGTCACACGCCCATCTGCGAATTAACAGTGAACTTGTGCGACAAAACCAGTTGACTTGGATTCAAATTTGCATTGCAGAACAGGGTCATTGCTCTACATGGCTGGTAGGGTCGCATATGTGCGCATGTGTATGTGCACAAAAACACACACACACACATCGCCTCAAGGCAGTGGTAGCCAATTGAAATGGGTGCAGAGGCAATAGCCCGATGTTTCCAGATCCCTAATCACTTACACAGAAAATGTAAGAGTACACTGGAACATACATGATCATGTTTGCAGGTTTTTCTGTGTGTGTGTGTGTGTGTGTCACATGCATTCCAAAGTCCATTAGTCAGGGATCCATGGTTAGATCGGCTCAGTATAGCAACATTTAACCCCATATCTTAAACACAGAGCCTGTGGCGATGGTCCTCTGTTGTATCATGCATTGTGCATTGCACTTCACATCCTGCAGCACTCAGTCACTCACATTCTGAATTTATACATTCCGATGACGTCAGCCGACCACAAAGCCCGGTATTGTGGAGCTTACATCCGCCCACACTCTCTCGCAGCGAAAGAGAGCGTCATGAGAAGCAATGTGCATTTTTGTAATATACTGAACCAAACCGAAACACACAGAGAATCACAACAATCATGCAAAGTTCATGTGATGCTCATGTCAACTGTCATGATTGGTAAACAAGAAACCGAGACATCTTGAAAAGAAACATCAAGAAAAAAAGACCTTACAAAACCATCTCTACAGCAGGCGTTCGGCATTGCTGCATGAAAAAAAGGGGTCAAATATAATAATAAAGAAGGTATACTGGCATGGCGTCTATTGACCTACTTCTATGCCATCCATCTTGTCAAAAGATTGATTCAATTAAAGTGGTAAAATGTTAAACGTGTAAATTTTAACATGAAACCGTGAAGTTATACTCTCAAATTAAAAACAGAAAAGGACAAATACCCAGATCCTTTTCTTTTCTTCATGGTTAAGCTTCTCTGTTTATTTTGATGTTCGTGCATCGTAGGGCTGTTCAATATGACGACATGCAGTACATCATGGAATTAGAGAAAAATGCTTATCAAGAGACACTTTATAGTTTTTGTTGCTTGTTTAAAAAAAAGCTGCACAACGGCTTAATGGCAATATTGTACGTCATTCAACAAATATGGAAGAGAGTGATGCACGTTCCTGCAACAGTCTGAGACACAACAAGACCGAGCCCAAGCCCAACAAGATGAAGAACTTTTACCTAAAAGCGAGGTACTTTTGCCATTCGGTTGTGGTTTCAATACACAAAGTCTGACAGTCTAACAGTGACTGCAAACTACGCTGGAGGCCAATTAACATGTTAGACTCCAAGACAAAACAAATCTCTTCTACCAGCTACAGATGAACCACATGACGCTCATTTTACTATTGTATATGTCTGAAACTATGTTTTGTATTTCATGTACGGCCTGCAGAAATCCAAACTTTGGTGAGGTGGATATTTCATAGTAATCTATATATTTTTTAGGTAAAGATATTTAATCATGCAATCATGCAATCAGAACCCACGTAATTGTTGGTATGAGACTATTAATTATTAACACACTGGTGCTAATGCCGGCTCACCTCTCCCTCGGGGCTTCATTGATAGCAAAGGCCCCATCTCCAATAATCCCTCTGAAAAGTAACATAACAATATGAGTTTTCATAAGCACGCCCTAAACAAGTTGTATTAATCACTGTCAATCAAAGCACATTAATGAGATCTATAGAACTCTGCATCACAATTACAGTAAGATGTAATATTGGCTTGTCAACCCGAGCAAGGGTTCCATCCTCGTCTCCACCACTCGCATTCGCCTAATTGCTCAGCTGAGGTGCCACCAGAAGAGAATGATCTTCGGTGATGTGTGCTTCAGTACATTACCTCAAAACAGCATCTCATTATTAGTATAATTAAAAAGAGATGTATATTTTTTTTTTACAATAATTAAAATCATAACATCAGCATTTTCTAAATGCCCTGGTATACTATAATACCTTGTTACCATGGAAGCCTGCGACCAAGGTTGGTTCCTACATTCATCAGTGTGACGTGTTTACATGTAAACTGAAAATAATCTGTGAGAAAGATCGGCTATATGACACTTGACCTCAGATGAATAACTATAAATAAAGCAGGTGCAGGAATATAAATAAAACATGAGTTGACTGAGCTGAAACCACAATTCTGCAGTGAGTTTGGTCTCCTCAGACAACAGCTGAGCGAGTCTGTAGCCAATGTAGAAAATAAAATGAAACGATGAAGTGTTGGTCATCAGCAGTTTATAAAACATTACAAGAAAAGCTCGATACTGAGCAGATGAACAACGTAATGTTATTCGGCTGTCAGCTGCTGTTTTTAATGCAAAAACGAACAATAATACAAATCAATACAATACTTCACAGGCACCTTTTATTCATGCACTTAATTGATTATATTGATGCTTCAGTACCCAAAGAGTCCATGACCCACTTAAAGGAGATGTTAAGGTATGATGGCAGAGGTTCTATTGTTCTTCACAATGTTATTACATACAACAGGAACAATGGGATAAACTTAGACGTATTTGAGCTATTGGATAGAAGTGAATGAGTAGTCAACTCAACCGGTCTCAAGACAGCGTCTCCGGGGTACAAATCATGCAAAGTGACCGTAGCGCCCAAGAGCTCCGCTCTTCAGTATGGCAGTCAGAGTGCATATTCAACATAGTGACGGCACTCCATCACACTACACTCCCCTCCGGGAAGGACGCCCAGGCGCTTCTCGCACATTGTTCTCGCATTCCCCGCCCTACATCTACGCCAGTTCAGGATTTTATTCATAAAAAAGGTCCATTGCTGAGAATTTAATGATCTGACTTTTTCCACGTAAATGGGTCCAATAGGTTTTTCCACGTCCTGCTGACCGATGGACGGACAAACACACCGACACCCCAACAGACCCTGAAAACACTGGAAACAAAACCTCCTTGGCGGAGATGAAAATCATTATTCAGTCTATAAATCTTGTCGATTCAGTCCCTCTTTGCCAACTCCTCTGCACATTTACTGATGGCATTTAGGTTGCCTTATGGAATCTAGCAGTAAGACAAAACAGACAAGAGTAGTACTTACACTTACTTACACCCCTCTTAAATATTGCCTGTTAAATTTGTCAATCCGGCAGCTCTCTACCATTTTAATTTATTTCTAGTCCCATAATGCTTTCTCTACCTGTTTCGGAGGGCTCTGTGACGCAGGCGGAGCGCAGATAAAGCCAGACCCCATCTCTTCTTAGTTGCCAGACACGTGCTAAACTCCATAAGGCAGGAAAGAAGGATTGACGTACGACCAGCGAATACAGTAGCTGCTGCTCTCCACTGTATGCTCTCAGATACAGCAGTGTTGGGACAACACATACTCAATGTTGAATCCCACATCAAGTCACATGACGCTGTGACACCCTCCTGCTAAGGATTCTTCTCAATGCCCATTTCAATATCATGTGTCGGAGCGTGGAGGCAGTAACTCACACAAACATGGACATAGTGAAGCATCTGCTTACACACAGATCTCTCATAAAGATCCGAAATTCAACACCCACAACACATTCGCAGCTCTCCATCCGCATGAGTATTAAAACTAACTCATTACCTAAAATAAACGTTGAGCACCCTGAGAAGACCTCCAGTCTCGATTAAGCTTCCAGGCAACACGGCTAACAGAAACCAACCACATAATATGATTTGAATGGCAGGTCATTAGCATACCAGTGTGTCTGGAGGACAGGCTTTACATGTTGCCGATGGCGCAGAGTTTCTTAGCGGTATGGACGACACAACCCTGGAAGAGGAAGAAAGTGAAGCTAATTGAGTATAACGACATGTGTGTATTGTCCCTCTATATATCTCAGCTGCATGTCATGAACCTTACGCTCTGATAATATGATCTCCTAGATTGCGAAATACCTCAACCTCTATGAAGAGAATTGCCAAAAATATGATGTTGAATATGAAATCAGCCAACATAAACATGCAGATATATCTGTGAAATCATATCGGCCAATAAAATCAGCCATCTGATATATCAGCAGAACTTAGTAGGTTCACATAGTGAGTTTGTCTTTCTCCTATCAGCCAGAGTATATATAGACACAGTATATATATAATACTGCAGGGATTGCAGGGATTGTTCCTTTGTGTCCAATCCAAATGCTTTGGGGGTAATTCAGGACAGTACTCATAAAATATTTGCACCGGGAGTGCCCCACCCAGCATGACGGTGTGGAGAACACAACCCCTGTGGCATGATGTGCCACTACCACCAGCTCCCTGCAGTGAAACTAGAGGCCTGGGTGGGAGCTGAAGCCTTCCACGAGCCCAGAGCTGAACAAAGCCCACTGACTGAAGGCCGATGTAAAAAGGAGGAAAACTTGTATTCCCAAGAACATGTTGCAGGAGGAGACACAACAGTTGAACAGTGTTCTCAAGACACAACAGATGAATACTGTTCTCAGTTATTCAGCAGACGATGAATCAGTCCTACAGGGTAGAAGCTGCTGAAGACGGGTTGTGTGTGTGTGTGTGTGTGTGATTATGTGCATGCTTTTGTGTTTGTGTCTTATGTGTGTGTATATTTGTGGGCGACTGTAGCTGGGTATAACAAAAAAAAAAAAAGTGGTACCTTAAGTTGCACACATGTTGTGTTTTCACACACATCCGTGTGCAAAGCTGTGCAAGCAAGCACATGCTTCCCCCCCACACACACACAAACACAAACAGGTCATTATCATTCCACTGCCTCAATGCTGCAGCATCAGTAGAGATTGGTCCCCCGGTGACCGAACGTTACCCAACATACTGCGCAAGTTTGCAGAGAGCAATCTATCTTCTTCCTCCATCTTCCCTCCTCACTTTCCACCCTCTCCTCTCTTCTTTCCTTCCCCCCCATCTGCTTTTTTATTTGTCTATCTGAGGCTCCCCAGCCGTCTCCATCTGCTCTCTCCTGAGATTCCTGCTGTCCTTTCCTGTTCTTTGCTCTCTATGTCTCTATCTTGGTCTTACTCTTCCGCACTCGATCACTCTTCCTTTTTCAATTGCTCTTTCTCAGTCCCTCTGTGGGACCATCCCTCTCCTAGGGCGATCATTGCTCCATGTTCCTTTGCTGTTCCCTCCCAAAAATATCATTTTTTTTATCTCCCTCTGTCTCCCTGCCTAATCTCACCCCCTCTCCTTGTTTCTGCTGAGTATAACTTACACCAGCGTCACAGCAGAGGAAAAACTAATAAGCTGTTGGCAGATAGCTGTAAAATAATGAGAGGAAGGGTGTTGCTCGGGCAGCATGCTAACAATCCAACCTGCAGCTAAAGGCACAGTAGGATACAAATGTGCCACATTTAGGGCAAAACAGAATCTCTTTAATGATTTTCCAACAAGCTCCTGATGCAGTTTATTATTAGAATTGTTAGAGTTGATTTAGACAAATCAATGAGAAAACAAGTCCGAATAAAAAATTTACAAGTTTAATTACAATACATTGCTGCATCCTCAGCTTGTTATCTTCACTGTCAGTGTTGCACAAATCATCAGAGATCAATTTATCAATGACTTGACAGCAACAGGCCCAAAAATAATGCATCAGATAAATGTAGACACTAAACGGCCCTGTTCAGACCTGCAAAGCCCAAAATAAATGAAGAATAGCTCCACAACTATAAAGGTCTATATGCATAACTATGGTCTATTTTCAAAGATAAGACTCCAGAGAATGATTGGACATGCTAATGAATTTTCTTATCAACTCCTCAGCTGTAACTGCAGGAAATAGATAGAAATACTTGGATACCAAACTACCATCGGAGCTTCTAATACGTTTTTAGCTCATCATTTCCACTACAGCAGGCTATGTGAAAATACTACAGCCTTTATCGATGATATTTTAACATCAATAAAAACGAAATATTGTAATTATGATAATGTATTGTAAGTATTTCTTCTGGCAGATTAGGCACAGGAAGCGACTGCTTCCTGCAGACGGCTAAAAACAATGGAAACCACGCACATGATTATTTACACATATAGCGGGGAAGTGAGATCTGAGTGGTCACTTGAGCCGCATGTGGAGATGCATTCCGATGTCAGGTGTGTACTCCTGTACTTAGAGCTGTCCACTTGTGATCCCATCAACCAAGACCTGAGTTAATCTCAGGTCTGTACAGGCTCCTAAAAACAAGATCAATCAGGTCCCAACAAATAAACTGAATCTCACCAAATGGAGCCAACACCTGATGACGGGGCGATGGCAAAGAGGCGTAACAAGACGTGTCGATAAAATGACAGAACAAGGGCAGAGAGAGAAGGAGATGGTGAACAGGAAAGGACTGGAATGCTGTAAACATAAACACACTGACCCAACGGGGACAAGGAGCACTGGACACAAACAGACTCACATCCTCAGCAGCAGAACGCCAGATCTGTTAAAGCAACAAGCCGCTTCCGATGTGGATTCAATCACAAGTTGTCATTATTTCAGAAAAAAAATAAATGTTTTGTAGGGATAATGTGCTAATAGCTTTTGATAAAACCACTCAAATACCTTCAAAGTAGAATGAAGAAGAATGTGATGTCATATTGCTGCTTAAACAAACAAGACGTATTTGAGAAGTTGTGAGCAGCCTGTTTTTAAGTAGCCCCATCTACATCCCCAATACCCCGGAATGACCTTTGACCCCTATATTACACCTGGTGATACGGTGTTGAGGCACTCTTTGCAGATCAGATGCCTGGGTCAGGATCACATGACCACTCCTTGGGGTGATCGCCATGGCGATCGCTTTCGGGCGCTACTCATGAGGTGTCTTGTTGCTGACAGCTGGATGTTTGACTCAGTGACTCCCATCGCTGATCAACATCATAGGATTTAATGAGCTGGGTGGAAATTCACAGCCGTCTGGGATGGTGACACAGCAAGAAAGTGGTGCTATGTATTCCGGTTAGACGTGTTTGCAGGGCCTGAAAAATTTTCAGGCCAGTTTCGACAACACACACTTGCTTATTTGCAATCGCTACTGTGCCGAAAAGGCCTCGGGGTTGTAGACGAGACTACAGTACATGCATGAGGTCGTCCGTTTCTCCATCAATCCCAATGGAGGTAGAGAGGTAAATAAAAGAAAGAAATAGTGGCAGGGGAGATTGTGAAGGTAATCATCTGTTTCTTCCCAGACATGAGAAGGGTACAGGTGGGGAGGTGAGTATAGCAGAGGTCTCATGGAGGCCATGAAGCCAGACATGCAGGGCAGCCTGGCTAGCTTGCTAGTTAGCTCCCTGCCATGCTTCATTAGCTATTGTCATGTCGTAGCATGGCTGGGGCTACTCATGCATGTGTGTGTGTTTATGTGCCCTGTTTGTGCCTGCAGCGATGTAGGTCAGACCAGAGAAGATGGTGGCGGCCATGTAAGCCAGTAGAAGCTATAAACTGTGTAAATGTGATGGCTGCCAGCACCGTCCGCGCAGAGCTGGATGTGATGCTGTCGGCTGCGTCGGCCCGGCTTACCGACCAACATACTTCACACAGCATCTTCTGATGTTCTCCCTGCCTTATTCTTCTCCTCTCACTTTCATGTTTTCTTCTCATTCAATCCATCTCACTTAACTGACATGAAATGAATCTGCAGCCGTTTTAATAATCATTTAATTGGTTTGTTTGTTTACCTGGCTTTCAGTTTCTCCAATATGAGGGTTTCCTATGAGATTTCTATGCTTATTATCGTTGCACGCTGGATATCTTTGACCTCAGACTCTGGTGAACTGTAATATACTTTTCCATTCCATACTATTTGAAATTTAACGAATCACAGACAATAATCAGAAATGAAAACAATTGCTAATTGCAGCCCCCCTTTTTTTCTAGCATTGAAATTTAGTTTCATTTGGTAGAGAAGCTTCACATACACAAGGAGGAGGGAGTGTTCGAGGATCTGCATGCATCCTGTAGACTGTGTTTCAACCGGTGTCAAGTACACGAAAGACGAGCTGAGATGGAAAATGTTTGGTTCTGCTGGAAACGGCTGGAGATGCGTGTGTCTGTTGCTCGTCTATCCTCAGCCAACGGAGGACGATGTTCAGTCCATAAATCAAGCTCTTGTGTGTGATGCTACCTGTTATCACCTGTCCTATATTTCCCCCCTCCGTCCTTCTGTTTCACTTCATGTCCTTTATTTCCTCACCGTCCTCTCCTCTGCCAGTATCACAGTAAAAATCATGAATCATTCAATCCCACTGTGAAGGTACAGATGCACAAACACATCCCACAGTCAAACACGTACTCAAACACATTCATATATATGGATTACGTGCTAATTTAAAGAATTATACCTTTAATATGCGCTGCGTAACAAAAGAAATTACATTTTTGATCTACAAAATACACAGTTTGAAAAGAGCGCGGCCTTTTCAAAGACTCACCTGAGCACTACTCTCATTTGAACAAACGTTTCTGTACAAAACACACATTACCTGAAGGTGAGACACTCCGTCAACAAGCTTTACCAGCCCCCTCTCAACATTCCTGACTCTAATGACCTACGAGACGTACAAGCCAGCTTCGCAACAAAGCTGGCAAACTCTGAAACCTTTGGGTGTTTATTTATTTAACCTTTGAATAATCCTCTAAGAAAGTCTCCTCAGACAACATAAGCTGTTTACTCCAGCAGCGTCAGTTATGACCTAAAACGACGAGCTGTCACCCCACAGGACGAAGTTTTAAGCTGCTCAAATGCAACAAGATGTCAAAATACTCATCATCCACTCCGCATTCTCCCACACACACACACTCCTTGTCCTCCGTCCATCTCCATCTCTGCCATGCCTAAAGTGCCAAGTTACACAACGAGGCTCGTCTTTCTGGTGCCAAGAGAAATGTGTCACAGTGTCGCCTCTTGCTCTTTTGCAGGGCCCGACTCCATCAAGCCATCAATTCATTTGTTTTGACACGAACAACTTATCTAATCTTCTTCTGGTTTATTATTGACAAACATGTTTCTGCACATCCCAGATGAAAACCTCCCAGAGCAGTTTGTGAATGTGTGTGTGTGCGTGTGTGTCACCCGGGACACAGATTGTGTTGTAGACAGAAGATTTGAGTTGATTCGTCTGAAAACAGAGGCCCAATATAGAGCTTGCGTCACAGACTGTATAATAGAGTGGAAGTGGCTTCTGGGCTGGAAGAATGAAGCCAGTGCAGAAGTGTGTTAAACCTGCATGATATCTAATGAAACAGAGGAGGTGAATTCAGTGGTAACAAGAGTCCAGAGGCACCAGAGCTCGACACGTCCAAAAGACGTCAACTCCATGTGCTTGTTGATGTCAAAAACACATGGAAGTATCAAAGGTTTGATCCAATAATTAATCTGTTCTGCCCGTCCTCTAGATGTTAAATTGGGTCTTACTCAGAAGTTTGGGATGATGACCTTGATTGCACGTGCAAGGACGACCAGAAGGAGTCTTCATCCATCACACGTCTAAGTAGTTCTGGACCTACAGACGTTATACAGACATGATGCTAATGTCTCCCTGACGTTGCAAGGTTTCGATGGTTTGTCAAGAATAAAATATGATTAAATCAGACAAGTTTATGTAAACAAATCCTGCATAAGTTTAAACTTCTTTATTGAATTTGAGAAACAGTTAGCAACTCTTTCTCTTGTATTTGTGAGTGCTTTCTGTACTATTCTGTGTACTACTGTCTTACCACAATAGTGACGGAGGCATTGAACACAGGTCATATCAATCCCTTTACACAGCTGCCCACGTATGAAAATCAACGTGCATTTCATTTTATATAACCAAAATATATTTGTTATCTGCATGTATCAAGGCACAAAAAAGGCAAACTGTATCATTCAAATTGAGCTTTGAGCACCGAGGTACAACAGTGAGTGTATTTATCAGCTTCATAGCTGGTAGCGTTATTAGGTATTTAGGATAAAAACTCATGACTTGATATAATAATGAATCTGTTAAGCTGTTGGATTGGAAGATCTGAGATACCATTCAGTGCTGCTGTTGTTAAGCATATGAGATGTTGCAGCCGTTGTGTGTATGAGTGTAGCGCATTGTTTTTACTGTACTTGCCATGCAACAATGGACTGCTGCATTACTCTTAATTCCGCTCAGACTACTGTGACCTAACACAATGATGAAATCCACAAAACTCACCACACTTCGTCCCTGTATTTCTGTGTGTGTGACTGAAATCTGAAAATGCCCCCTGTCAAGTTGTGACCTTCTATTCATAAGAGAATGTCCATTTACAGCCATGCGTTCACCATTAGAGGTCTGTCTACAGGGAGTGAGTATCCGTATTCACTCTCTCCACATTCAAAATCAATGCAAGTCCAACCAAAACTGCCGATGAAACACAGCTCTCCTCTGTGCCCAACTGCCCATGTAAAATGCCTGATATTGTTAGTGCCCGTTTACTTCTGCCTATCTGTGCACCCACTGCGCCGTGTTTGTGCCAGTCTGGGGCCTGGCACTGGGTTGGGTGGATGGCAGCAGCTCTGCCTGATCTTACTTGGCACAGCATCAGTGGCTACCTGAGTCATCCAGTCTGCCTGCTCCTTACCCTCCAGCACCCGTCAAATCGAGCTCTTTCCGCATTTCCACACTGAAAGAGGAATGTGGGCTTGGTGCGCTTTGATGTGAATGGATACGTATGCAGCTTGGACACACATAAAAACTTTGACCGATTTGCTTTAAAAGTTCACTTCCAATACGGGAGATGTAAACGATGAACAATAGAACCTTTGTTCTCACAAATTCCCATCCTTTCATATTCTTCTTTAATCCATAATTGGCTCAAATAGTTACGCGAAACTATGAGATATACAATATATATATACAAATAGCTACAAATTGTTATTGAGGGCATTCAACTTTATACAATAAAGTTAAGATGAATTTGCAATGGCGTGTGTATCACAGCTGGCCTCAATACATTTGCTCATCATGAACTGTGAAATATTCTGTCATGACAACTTCATATGAGATTGTCTTTGTCCAATGTGATGTGGCTGAGTATATTCAAGTAATAACTGTGTGCCAGCTGTTTTTGCTATTCATGCTCCATAATGTACAACAAGCCTATTTACGACGCAGCACGTCCATTACCGCTGGTCAAATTCTTGATTTTAGTGCCTGATTTTATTTGTGCAGTGTTCAGAGGTGCCATTGTTCAGTAATGCTCTGCACTGAGGTGCGTCATGTGGCGGGCTGTTGTCTTGCATCGCTGCCGAGATGCACTGCTGCTGCTGCTGCTCGCTGTGTTAATGTTGACGTGTGTTGACACTCTTGCTGTGTAAGCTCAGTGCTCCAACGCCATGAAGAGACAGTGTGTGTGTGTGTGTGTGTGTGTTCTTGTTATTGTTGTCGCAGGAGAAGATGTTGCAGCCTTTAAAAGGCACCGCTAGTTTTGAGTGTGTCTGTGTCAAGGTGTGTGACAAAGGTTATTCTTCAGATGGCTCATCCATGTGTTTGCACACTGTGTCTGCGTGAGAAGATTCTATTTCAGTAGCCATCTGAAACATTGCAGCACCAAGCAACAACCATCCACTGCGTTGAGCTACAGTCAGATTGCAGTGACCCAGACAAAAGAAGAAAACAGCGCAGGACTCAGACAGAAGCATGAATAGACAGAGAGAGGGCACAAAACATGCAGGTGTGGAGGGGCTGGTGGTCAGAGGGGAAATAAGGGGGTACAATACCAAATATCAGACGGGCAGAAACGAGTACACACAGACATTTAGGAATGGGGGATAAGGAGAGCAGGAAGGAGGAGGTGTTACCTTTCGGGGGACGAGGATTTCTCCGAGTTCACTGACATGAGCGGTGCCTGTTAGCCGCTCGCTGGCCGAGGGACCACAGGAGACAGCGAAATTGAACAGAAAGCTGCTTTCTCTTTTTTTTACTCTTCCCCCCTATCTCTCTGCTGTGTGTGTGAGTCAAGGAGACGAGAGGGTTACAGTCGTCTCCCCTCCTCCTCCTTCTCCCTCCTCCTCTTCCTCCCCTCTATGTCTCCCCTGTCCTCTTTCTCAGAGGAGAAGAAAGGATGGAGGACAAGTTCTGCAAAGGATAACCAGAGCAGTAAGCAGTGTCGTGGACAATCTGGCTGAATGTGTGCGTGTGTCTGCCTGTCTGCGTGTGTTTGAGCTGATAGCGAAACCAGCAATGTCAGTCAGGCGCCCCTCCTCATGCCCCTGCCTCCTTCCTCCCTCCTTTTCCTTCCTCCCCTCTCCTCCTTCACCTTGCCTCTTTCTCTTTCACTTGCCCTGCCTTCACTGGAGCTCCTTTTTGTCTTCCTCTTCCTCGCGTCTACTTCCTCTCTGCTGTCGCTGGTGGAAATGGACAATGAAATAAATACAGTGTGTCTGTCTCTATCTATGTATCTTTCCCTTCCCTCCCTCTCTCTCTCTCTCTCTCTCTCTCTCTCTCTCTGTCTGGCTGGCTCTATCAGGCCTTCTGCAGTTCTGCACAACAACAGAGCCAAGAGCGAGGCGGAACATTCCATTCTGCACATGCAGAGGGGTGTCGGCTTGTGACAGCAACTGGGAAATGAGTGCGTTTCTCTTTGAGACGCACTTTCCTCCCCCATCTTCCCTTTCTGAATTAGCCACTCCGCCTCTCTCTCTTTGCTCTCTCTCTCTCCCAATTGCCTTATTACGACATCCTGTATCTCAGGGCAACGCTGCACAGATCTGCCTTGCTCTACCCCCCTCTTCTCCTCTCCATCCGGCATCTTCCCCTCCTATTCTCTGAAACCCCATTTCCACCTCTGTATATTCGGATGCTGCACGTCTGTGTGTCTCGTCTTTTTCTGCCCCCATACCCGTCAATCTCTTTATTTTCTCGCCATCTCTGGGCAGATGGGTCTGCTTCTACATGAGTGAACAGCTCACAGAGAGGTAGCCAGAGGGTGTGCCATGATGGGGGGTCTGTCTCTATCTCTCAGTCTGACCTCAATATTGCTGTGTGGGTGCGCGCACATAGAGGACACATAGATGCGCATGTACATGTGTGTTTGAGTATGTGTGAAAATGCACAGTGTGGCTGTACGGGGCATCCTGAGGTTCATGCTGCTGACTAGTCATAAAGTGCACAGTGGGAACATATGCAGTCCAGATGATTACAGTATAAACAGATTCTCCCTCTCCAATTTGTTCTGAATGACCTAAAATGACTTGTATCCACAGAAGGAAGTAATAATGGGCAATATGCAGTGCAAAACGACAGGTTTGTCCTCCAATACAGATGTTTCAGTACTATTCATGCCTCAATATCTCTGTGTGTTTCAGCAGTTAATGTTGCAGATTAATAAGCAAGTCTGTTTTTTATAATTATTAATTTTTTTACTATATGACAGTGTACTAAAATTAACACTGGTACTACTAGAACTACATTGTACTATTGTGAACAACTGTTATGTTGTTATATTATAGGATAAGGACAGAATGAAATATACAATATGTAAAATATTTAATATTAATCACACGTTTTAAATTAGGGATCTGATAGGCGATACGATAGCTGGGCTTTGGATATCGGTATTAAATAGCGAGTACCAATATGACACCGGGGTTTAATTCTAAGCTGCATGACTTACTGCTCTGATTAATTTTAAATCCAATGTTTTAACAATATAGCTGCACCAAAATAGAACAAAATTTAGCATTTATTCACAATTAAGACATAAACTAGTGTAAACAAACTATATTACAATTTACCATTCACTGTTTGTATATTCAAGGTCATTCGTATATCTGATATCAGCGTTGGATCGGTGCATTTTGAATTACAGAATCGTTCTTTTGTGTGAAAGTTTTGTAATATACAAAGATAACGATGACCCATCCCCGTAATAAATAATAATTTTGAGTTTGTTAATTAATTTGCAGATTATTAGGGCCCGAGCACAACAGTGCGAAGGCCCTATTGGATTTCTAGGAATTATTGTTCTCCGCAATCAATCGCCTTTTTGACGGCCTAAACGTGCTCAAAAAGTCCTGGAAATTTGCAGATGTGTCCGGCCTGGTGAAAAATTCCGTATTGTATGGATGAGGTACATGAGTGTTCAAAACTGCCTCTATAGCGCCACCTAGAAACTTTTCAAACAACGTCCCGTAAGATGCGTTTCACTCAGAAACACAAAACTTGGTAGACATATTTATCATACAAAGATGCACAAAAAAGGTCGGGGGCGCCCGTCACCTGAACCCAACAGGAAGTCCGCCAGTTTGTTTCAAAGTTCGGATTTATCTATGTTTTTTAGGATTTGCAGGGGTCGTATCTGAAGGAACTCCTCCTAGAGATTTCAGCGAAACATCTTCAAACTTGCTCTACGTCCAGAGGAGGGTTGGGCAACGGAAAATTGTGCAGGATTTGAGTATTCGTCACACGGCCTGGATGTTACGGCGCCATAAATTATGATCATTCGCCATCAAAAATCAATCAGCTATAAATCAGCTCTACATGGTCGGACCGTCATCAAACCTCACATGTTTGATAAGAGACCCGACCTGAACACACT